>JASSUY010027967.1:0-10152 GCA_032466535.1 Forpus xanthops | reverse complement strand
CTCCCCAGCATCCCTATAGGCCCCCTTCAGATACTGGAAGGCTGCTATGAGATCTCCACACAGCCTTCTCTTTCTTCTCCACACTGAACAGCCCCACCTTTCTCATCCTATCTTCATCTGGGAGGTGCTCCAGTCCCCAGAACTGCAAAGACCACCACTAACCCATGTTACTGAGGGCCTGTCTAGACAGATTATGAACACTTTTTCATGATTAGCGGAAAATAACATAAAGAAATTGCTTTGTGCTCAGAGTCAGAACAGCACCAATAATATGGGTACCTATGATCTACAAGGAGAACACAGCACTGGTTGTGTTTACATCACGTGTGCTGGTTGCTTTTTGAGTGAAACCAAAACTAGAGGAGTGCACTGGATCCTGGTTATCATATCCAGAAGACTAAGTGGGCTTTTCTGGTAATCCAGAGCTTAACAGTTAACTGTGACTGGAGAATGCTACTCACAAGCAGACCACTGGCCTCAAGCAAGACAAGTATCAACTCTTCTTGATGAATTCTCCTGTACATAAACGAAACTCTGTTCTAAACATTGTAAAATACAGTCTTTAGAAAAAATATGGCTTAGATGAAATCGGTTTAGCTGGTCTGAAAGATGCATCATCTACATTTATAAACTATTAGTACAAAATTAAAGGCCATAAGACCCTCATCAATTCCACTTGATCTTCCCCAAACCAGCTTGCAGGGGGTTTAATAGTCATTCTTCCACCATAAACTGGAGCAAGAAAGACACAGATCCAGACGAGCCACATCTTCCAATACGGATCTCTCAGCAAATCTGTGTGTTTTCCATGATGGTGAACACCCCAAAGCCTTTACCAGCTAAAATATGGATCAGGCTATCTTAGATTCCCCGCTTTGGGAGACCACACACTTGAATGCAGACCTCAGCTGGCCAGCAGCCCTGCAGACCATGTGCCTCCTCAGCAGGATCCAGCCGGGAAGCCGCCGTAGCACAGCAGCTCGCTCCCAGCTTGATGCCCCACTTCGGCTGCACACTCTCCCTACCGCAGACTCGCAGATAACGGCGCTGAATCAACACCGCAACAGCGATCGGGGGCGCGCACCGAAGCCACGAACACTAACGTGGTTACTTTGACAACATCCCTGCCATAGCATCCGGGGTAGGCACCGCACAGGAGCGAGCGGCACTGCTCCGGAGGCCGCCGTGCCGAGCTCCCAGCTCCGGTGAGGACCTTCCCAGCCCCGTTCCATCGGTCCCCGGCAGGCCCTGCACGTGTGTGTGTGTGTGTGTGTGTGTAAAACTTCCTCCGGACCACGCCGCGTGCGGGAAGGGCGATCCGAGCCCCCTCCATTCTCCCTTCTCTCCTCCCCTCTGTCACCTGTAGCCGAGCGGCAGCTCCCCGCCACTTGCACTGCGTAGGCACCGCAGCACCGCGTCCAGCAGCGGCAGCGCCTCCGGTGTGCCAGGACCCTCATGGGCCGGGAGCGCTCGGCGGGTAAAGTCCTGAGCCTCCTGCAGCCAACGCCGCTCCTAGGGATAAGCAGAGGAACGGGCTTCAGCGCCATGCGGTGAGGAGGGCGCGGAGCCCCGCTGGGTCACTCACCGCCGCGCTGGGTTCCGCCATGACGGCACCGGGGCCGAACGTGCGGATCACGGGGACGCGACGGCGGGAAACGCGCAGGGCGCGTCTCTGCCGCCGGAAGCGGTGGCGGCTCCTGAGGTAAAGTGTCGCGATGGCGGCAGCGGGAGCGTTTGGACTCGTTGAGAAACGGCTCTCAGCCTTCACAATTGGCGAGAAACGGAGCCTGGGAGGGCTCCTCAGGCTGGAACGCGGGGAGGAAGCGCGGCGTGGCCTGACGACTTCTGTGGAGAGATAGGAAGTGAGTGTGTGCTGAGGCGTTTGGTTAGTGTAAATGTCAAGCGTGCAGCGGGCTGTGAGATCACTGTTGTGCGAACTGCAGGAAGAGGGATTCCTCTGACACTTTCATTGTTCTGGGCAAATGCTTCTTCTTGTTTTGGAAGGCTCCACGGAATATATATTCTCCACAGAATATACTTACCGGTGCATGAGGGTTTTTCCTTTCCGGGGCAATCTCCATAGAGTCCCAGACTGTTTTGGGTTGAAGGGACCTTAAAGCTCACCCAGTTCCAACCCCGTGCCACAGACAGGGACACCTTCCACTACGCCATTTTGCTCCAAGCCCTGTCCAACCTGGCCTTGAGCACTGCCAAGGAAGGGGCAGCCACAGCTTCTTTGAGCACCCTGTGCCAGCGCCTCAGCACCCTCGCAGGGAAGAACTGCCTAAGAGCTCATTTCGGTCTCCCTTCTGTCAGTTTAAAGCCATTCTCCCTTGTCCTGTCCCTACAGGCCCTTGTCCAAAGCCGCTCTCCAGGTTTCTTGTAGCCCCTTTAGGCGTTGGGAGCTGCTCTAAGGTCTCTCTGGAGCCTTCTCTTTTCCAGGCTGAACAAACACAGCTCTTTCAGCCTGGCTCCATAGGAGAAGGCCTCAAACTCCCCTCCTGTTTTTTTGTATTTTCCCAATTTAAGGCAAGGAAAAGAACTAGACAAAACTCAGTAAATTGCTTCTATTTCCATCCCTGGAGATGGCTGCAGACTTCTAATATATTACTCTATTTTCTTCCTACTTGCAACTGGGAAGTCAGAGCTACGCCAAGCCTGAAGTGTGGAGGAGTGGTATGTAGCTGTGTGGCCCTTGTCACTCTGTCCTGTGCATGTGCCATTGCTGGCTTCCACACTGCAGATTACTGTCTCTGCATAGTAGATACAGCCCGTGGAGGTGTTTGGCTTTCTTCACAGTTCAGGCAGTGCACAGAGTGAATTGTATGCAAATTTGGGGCTTACATACATGAAATGGGTATATGCTTCCCAAACAATACTTAGTATTTTATTATATATATAATACAGTATTTTATAATTTGATGTCTTTGACCTTATGACAGAGATAGGGCAGGGAAGGGGGGAGCATTCCCTGTCACAACCCAATCACTGGGAAATAGGTGCTGCAGCTGCTTCCATTTCAGATCCCTCCCATTCGTGATACCTGCATCTTGTGTTAACAACCAGCCAATTCCTATCACCCTTAGCAGTCAAGATGAGGTAACTAACCTGGCAGCTGGTTAAATCAACTGGGAATCATTCTGAAACAACATGAAGGCGAGATCTTAATGTGCAGTGTATAAAAGGGAGTGCTTTATCTGTTTGCCCCCTAATCCTTACTGTGCTTTTAAACACCATAATTAAGAGCATATATTAAATGAAGCAGAGCTCATATAGAATGCTACATTAACCTCACTTTATATTTGCATTGTCAATACAGCTGGTTCATTGGAGTACACAAGAAAATGTGTGTTTTAAATTAAGAAGTATAGGCATGTATACTCTAAATATGCTAGTTTGGGCTGATAAATATCTATATTGAGAATTATTTAGGTGCTGGCAAGGCAGTTGAGGTGCACTGTGTTACTGTCTCACCACTACATGGTTAAGTTTCACATGAATTTAACTGTAGGGGATCAAGATGAAACACTGTAGGGAATTCTAAGATAGACTCATAGAAGGGTTTAGGTTGGAAAATGCTCATCCTGCCATGGGCAGGGACACCCTCCACTGAGGTGACTCCTTTCCCAGGTGTTTTCCAGCAGTTTTAGCCACCGGACCCACCATCGGTCGTTTCGTTCCCCCCAGCGTTAAAGGGAAGCGCCCGTCAGCGCTCGGTTTGCGCCGGTGGATGTGTGGGTGGGGCTGGACCGCCTCCCTCTTTTCTCCTGCCTCCCTTCGGAGGTTGGACCGGCGCAGCTCCGCTCCGTGCTGCTGCTGCCGGGGCCGGGCAGAGCTGGGGCGGCTTCCTCTGGGCGCGGCGGGACCCTGCCATGGGCACGTAGTGGGTTGTGGAGCCATGCGCGGCCCTGCGCTGCCCTGCGGCTCGCTGGGGACGGTAAGTCACGGCCGGACGGGTCCGGACACTGAGACGCCTCAGTGGCGGCGGTTCAACTCCCGCAGCGGGCGACATGTGGGCTTTTCCCCCGGAGCTGCGAGGCTACAGCGCGGTGCTCGCCGCGGAACTCTGGGACCCGGGATCCCTTCGATCCTCCTGTTCCCGTCGTTACAGGACCCGCATTCCGCTCCCGCTGTCCGGGGGCTTTTTCTCTCACGGCATCCCCGAGCCGTGGTGGGGAGCGAGGGGAGGGCGGTGGCAACTCCCGAAGAGCCATCATCGCCTGAAGTGGGCGGTTGTGGCGGGAGGGGGCGACCGGTGCTCTGCTCTCGAGGGCCGGCCCCCGGTGCCGGTTCCCGACCGGTCTCACCGCCCACCGCTTGGCAGCTGTTTTCACCGGCCCCATTTCCGGGATTTATCCCTGAGTCGGGAGAAACAGCGGCTTGATTTCCAGGAATGGAGGAGGGTTTTCTGGAGCGAGGCGCTGGGCTGACCCGGTCGGGGGCACAGAGTCTCCCGGGACGGGCTGGGCTCCGGTCCCGGTGTGCGGGGTCGGGCCGGCTGCAGGCGGCGGGAGGACGAGCCGCCTCTGACTCACCGGGCTCGGCTTTGCAGTGCGGTTGGCTTCAGGTGCCTGCAGCTGTACCGCCGCTGACGGGACTGGCTCGTCGGTGCCACTTGAAGCAAAGGAAATTGTGTTGTTGCTCTGCGGGCTTTTACACGGAGATTAGCGGGCGGTACTTACGACCTGAACCATGGGATTTGTTTATCCTCACCGGTAAATCACCGTTTCCTCGTGTGTCAGGCATCTTCGTTTAGATTTGACCCCGTGAACAGTGAGTTGTGCTGAAGAGCTTAGCCGCCTTTTGCATTAAATTTTAAGGAGAACAGAAAGCAAGTGACACGAAGTATGAAATAAGTAAACCTTTTAATCCACTTGGGGGTTGTTTGGCAAAGTAATGAAAACATCCCGCATGCCTGTATGTCTGCACATAATCGTTGTCATTTGCTTTTGTTGTTAGCATCCCTGGTGGTATTTAGAAGGCATGCAGATGTAGTACTGAGGGATGTGGTTTAGTGGTGGACTTCGCAGTGTGAGGTTAGCAGTTAGACTTCATGATCTGAAATGTCCTTTCCGACCTCAATGACTTCACAATTCATGGGTATCATAGGTCAAGATTTTTAAGCTGTCTGTTGTAACTTTGCAGGTGAAAAAGTTATTTGTAAAAGAAATTGTGAGATTTATGAATAACCAGTGTCAGCACATGTGCGATAAAGCTGTGACAAGTAGGGGTGGCATCAGCCCCATGACATGGCTACAAATTCTGCTGTAAAAGTTACAAGGTCAAACTCTTTATTCCCAAATAACTGAGCATTCTAGTAACTTGCACTTGACTGCACTGGGCTTGTAATGTTGGGTTAGTTGTTAATTTGCTGTCAGAAAATTGTGACTCATGGCTCAAAGTTTCATTTTTTTCAGAAGCTGTATTTTTTTTTTTTTTTGCACTTGGAAGCTTTCAGAAGCCAGGTAATAAATGGAATTGCATCTATCACTGGCAGGACAACACAACTAAACCAGTGCAGTAGAAGTTTACACTTTGACTTTAATTGTGGATCATGTACCATCTCGGGACTTAGGTAGGATACATAAACTGACTTGCATAGGGATTTCAAGGCAGTTAGCAAACCTGGAAAGGTGGTTTAAGTGTTAAGTATAGTGGTGCATATATTTTGCTGTAATTCAGATAGTATATGTGACAGTATTCATATTACTGGTGATAAAATGTACACACAAAAAAATTTACTGTATTCCACAAATTCATTATATTATCTTCAATAATATGCTGGAGAAGAGTATCTGCCCTTCAGTGAGAAGGGCAGATACTCTTTTTTGAGGACATTTTTCCTCTCTTATTTACATGTAATTTCAAGTTCTCAGTAGCACCATAGTCACTCATTACAGATAATGTTTATCTTTTCCATGAAATAATACAATTTTTTTAAGTGTTAGCAATTCTCACTCTGTTGTGTGCCCTTCCATCCTCCAGGTATTTTCCATATCGTCCTGTGTTTTGCCCTCATGGCCTTTCCCACTCCCGTGATGCCCCTCCTTTTAGTTTTTTGATTCTTTTACACTTCCACTGAGTCTTCAGAATTTCCTTTTGGCTGTTTCCATGCATCTTCTCTTTTTGTGTGTCTTAAACCTTATTTTTTCCCTGTGCACTTCCGACTTTCGCAGTGAATAAAAGGACATCTGTCTCTGCTCAGGCGCTTTTATTCACTGTGAAAATTGGAAGTGCACAGAGAAGTAGGTTCACAGTGCTCAAGCACTGATGCCTTTTGAAGATAAAGGGAGGAAACGCAATTTTGAAGTTAGAAGCTATGTTATATGAAAACTGAAAACTAAGCCACCAAGAGCATTGTAAGAAAGAACTGTTGGGCTTACCGTCCTGTTTCTTGTAGCTGCCAACAGCATATATCTACCAAGGTTTTGAAGTAGGGCGAGTGTAAAACTATGAAAAATAAAACCACTTTCCCATCTTCCAGTGATCTGTGACTGTAGGAATTCCCAAGTTGAAATGGTATCTTCATATTTTGGAGCCCTGACTGTATTTTTTCTTCTGCTAATGAACATGCTGATTGCTTTTGGAATGCAGGCACATTTCTGGCACCCCCAGCACTCTGACAGGGAGTCCCACACATCAGCTGTGTGTTGGATAAAAAGTTAACTCCTTGTATGTGTTTCAGACCTTTCTCCTGCTTGTTTAATGTGATGCCTCTTAGTTCTTGCATTGAGAGAGATAGAAAACAGCCACCTCAGTTCACATTATTCACAGCATCTATGGCATTAGGGCCCGCTAAAGTATCCTCTACCAGTATTTTTAATAATTGCCTTTATAGCAGCTAGTCTATGCCACTGATCATCCTTGTTACCTTTCTCTGTATAATATCTATGTTAATATATATTCTCAGGATTGGGGACCAGAAACAAAGTCAGGATTCAGTCCTTATGGATTAATATATTGGCATAACAACACTGTCCTCAAATCTTTTTCTAATAATTCATTTGATTGTATTTCTGACTGTTTTCTGGGGCAGGTATGTACTGATGTCTTCCATAATTGTGTCCTCATCCCTGGATAACTGAATGCTCCCTTTGAAGCCTTGGTAATACAGATCTTTCTATTGTGGTCTTGGGAACCTGACAGTGGAAGGCACTCTCAGGAGTGTTTTGGTTCCAATGAGTAGGACTCCATGTGACAACTTTTACACTCATTATCTCTCCTAATATAAAATACAAGCTTCTAGCTTTGTATGCTGTATATGTATATACACACACATTTTGTGATGTGAGGTCCATGATCTTTATGAATAAATCTTTTTGTTATTGTTGTTTTAAAATGAAGATTTCTAAGGCCTTTCTTAATAGTGTGAAAGCTGTTCTCAGTCTCCTGATTTTAGAGATGGCACTTGTCTGATCTTCATAAAATGGAAGACTATTCACAGTAATAGCTCTTACGTCCTTCTTTTGACCTTTCCAGGTTTTAGTGAGCATTGAGAAATAATTCCTGTGAATGTTGCTTTAATGTACATTTCTCACTGTATAAAGAAGTTCTGGTTCCCTGTGCATCATTGTGTAACAAACCAAAAAGCAATGCGAATCTCAGAGCTTTTGAAAATGCCCGAAGCAGTCAGGGAGCATAAGGGTAATCTTGCACCCTAATTTCTTTGGTACCTCATTATGAGCAGGATGTATTTTCCTCTGAACTTCCAAGCTGGCTGATTATTTTTTTTATAACTCCTCAAAAAGGCTAAGATGGGACTGATGCATAGATTACTTGTGCATTGGTGTGTATCATGCTGAACTCTTAAGCAAAGGGAAAGTTCTAGTAATATATGAGAAATTCTAATGACTTGTAATGTCTTTTATTTGCAGGAAGTTTTTTAGTTTAAAAATGGAAGTTGTAAACTGGATGTCTTTTCAGAGAGAAGCAGTTGAATAAGATGTTGGTGGGGAAACGCTTTATTAAATGAGGATATTATGTACTAAAAAAGGAGTGAGTCTCAATCTCTGGATTTTAACAGCACATCTGGATTTGTGAAATTGTTTTATTCCTAAATTTTCCACTTTATGCTTTTGTATTAAGAATGTCTAAACTCTCCAAATTACAAGCCACTGCTGCTGCCACCAATAATAATAATGATAAGGGAAGTAACAAGGGAAGAGAATATAACCACTCGCCACCTGCCAGCTGATACCCAGCCTGATCCAGAACTGATCTAACCGTTCTGGGTAACTGCCCCCAGTTTGTATAGTGCTGTGGTGTGGAATACCTTTTTGATCAGTTTGGGTCAGGTGTGCTGTCTCTGCTTCCTCCTGGCTTCCCCTCCTCTCTGGTAGAGCATGAGATCAGAAAATCCTTGGTCAGAGTAAACATTACTGGGCAGCAACTAAAAATATTGGTGTTATCAGTGCTGTTCCCAGGCTGAAAGTCAAAAACACAGCACTGCACCAGCTACTGAGGAGAAAGAAATGATTGCTACTGCTGAACCCAGGATAGGGAGTCTTGCTCCCAACATGACCCTCTCCATTCTCTCTTTCCTGTCATACTGTCATACCTGTGTGTCACTGTACCTGCTTCCTCTGCCCTTTTACCTGAGGGTGAGGAGCATTGTAGGTAGCAGCAAGGCTATACCTCTGCATGGGGAGGGCAGAGCAGATGATACAGAGATGCAGCATTCCATGCTGAGTGATTTGGTATTTCCTAGCCTTGTGGACATTGGCAGATAATGAGGTAGCCCTGATATACTGCACTTCCCTGTGCTTGTCCCTCTGTTTCAGATAATGTGCTGCCTTGGAGTGAATCCAGAGGAGGCCACAAAGATGATCAGAGGGCAGGAGCTTCTGTGGAGACAGGCTGAGTTGGGATTGTTAAGCCTGGAGAAGAGAAGGTTCAGGGGAGACCTTGTAACAGTCTTCCAATACCGAAAAATGGCCTAGAAGAAATGTGGAGAGGGACTTTTTATGAGGGCATGTAGTGATAGGACAAGGAGGAATGGCTTTAACCTGACAGAGGGGAGATTGAGATTATATATAACAAAGAAGTTCTTCCCTGTGAAGATGCTGAGGCACTGGCCCAGGCTGCCCAGAGAAGTTGTGGCTGCCTCATCTCTGGCAATGTTCAAGGCCAGGTTGTATGAGGCTTGGAGCAATCTGGTCTAGTGGAAGGTGTCCCTACCTGTGGCAGGGGGTTGGAACTGGATAAGCTTTAAGGTCTCTTCTAACCTAAACCAGTTTGGAATTCTATGATTCTTTTTCATTGGCCTGAGAAGAGTGTTCTCAAGGTCTTTTCTATTTTCACCCTGCCCTTCCAATCTTCCTTGCATCTTGCTACATTCTTCACTTTTATCTTTGCTGTTCCGTCCTTTTTTTGCTTTACCCTGTAGAGATGTCACCTCACAGTTCTCTGGTCTGGTGAGGCAGAAGCAGCAAGCAAGGCTGTGAATTGTAGTGGTGGCAGTAATTCAAGGATATTTGAGGTTGAAGATGCTGCAGGGACTCCAAACTCCTGTCAAAACCTTCCATAAAAGAGCTACTGGGCTTGTGCAGTGTTGTGGTTTTTTATCACTGTAGCTGTCCAACAGTAAGTGCTCTCATGAGACATGAGGAGCTAGGGTTTCCTCACGTGTGAGGGCACAAAGCTGTCACCCCAAGGGGCAGAATGATTTAGGGAAGCAGCATTCTGTTTTTACCGTGTTTATTTCAGCAGCAATTGCAGAAGTAAAACCTAGAGTTTCTGCTGACTCTTCTTTCTCCTGGGTGCTCCTGGCTCGCTAAGAACGTGAGTCACTGGTGTGCATGATGTGGTTTGGTGGTTTTAGTTATCATTTGGCTGATGCATGCTGTCCGCTCTTCTATGCAGCACTGGTTAGTGGCTACTCATTCTTTCTCCTGGCAAGTGAAAATGGAGCATGTTGTAAATCTAACAATGGAAAACCAATTTCAGTTGTAGAAATCTCTGAACTTTGCCTTGGTGGGCTCTTACCTATGACTCGAGGCTTCAGTGCTTTGTAAATGGAGCTGTATGTAACTGGTGACTGGTCACCAGTGCTGTTCCTCAGGGTTCAATTTTAGGGCCAGTTTTCTTCAATGTATTTACTGATGATCTGGATGCAGGAGATGAATGCACCATAAGCAAGATTGCTGATGATAT
>JASSUY010027965.1:0-12762 GCA_032466535.1 Forpus xanthops | reverse complement strand
CCAAGCACCTTGTTGTTTTTCATGTGCCTCAGCATGCCTCCCAGGAGAATCCACTCCAAGATTTTGCCAGGCACAGATGTGAGGCTGACTGGTCTGTAGTTCCCCGGCTCATCCATTTTCCCTTTCTAGAAAATGGGGGTTATATTTCCCTTTTTCCAGTCATCAGGAATTTCACCTGACTGTCATGATTTTTCAAATATGGTGGACAGTGGCTTGGCAACTTCATTTACCAGCTCCTTCAGGACCTGCAGATGGATTTCATCAGGTCCCATGGACTTGTGTATGTTCAGGTTCCTAAGATGGTCTCGAATCAGATCCTCTCCTACAGTGGGCCTATGGTTTTCAGTCCCGCAGTCCCTGCATCCAGATGTATTTTCAGTTTAACTGCATTGTGTTGTATCATCTTTTTTTTTAAAGGTGTACATTCCAAGCGAGAAAGGTAATAAATCCTGAAATTTAAAATTAAATTGTAAAATTTTGAGTAAATCCTGAAATCTTTATTTTTCATGCACACTAAGTAGCAAACTTCCCCAAATGGCAGGTTTGTACAGGAAACATTTGATTATTGGATAAGAAACTGATTTAATCTGTGCTTTCTGTGTGGAATTTAATGCAGCCTTAACTGTGGCATCATGGTTTGTGCCCACTTAATGAGATTTATGCAAATGCATACAATTAGCAAGCTAACTTGATCAAACTGAGGGGCATAAGATAAATATACTTCTGAAACTCCAAAGCAAGGAGATTGAAGGCTCATTCTTCACCAATTAAAATGTGTTTTAACGCATTGTTGTTTTTTCTTGTTAGTACTTTTTATTTCTTAAAATTCATGAGATATAATTATTGATTTTGGGACCCAAGTCAAACTAATTTTTATGCAGATTTATTGACTTAGGAAGTCTTACATAAAACCCAAGGTTAATTTAATGGCAAAGATGTAAAATCCACATTTGGAAATAAAAAATTGTTAAAAAAACTTACCAGAACTATGGAAATCTCATTTTTAGTGGTTTTGCATCCTGAATCCTGCAACCAACACTTGAAAAACTTTATCTTTCTTTCCCTTATGTGCCTTATGAATTTAGCTTATTCTCTTTCTGTACTTCTAGTTTTCTGTCATGTTTGCCTGCTTGTTCCTCTTTCTCTGATTTTTCCCTCTTGTGCCATTTAATTGCAAGTTGGAAAAGAGCCAGCAAAGTGCTACAGCTAGTTTTGAAATGTGCCACTTGGTGCAGGCAGATAATTTGAAAGCAGGCTAAACAGAACAGATAATTGTTGACATTACTGTACACTTTTTTTAATGGAAGGGCTAAGTCAGAGATGGGGTTTTCTGTCTTTTCGTTGTTTTTGTGCACCTTACAAGAACTTAATACGACTTAATGTTGATTTCTTACTCAAATTTGGTTGGAAATGGTGAGGAGTATCAGAAGTTATCAGTATGCTCCTAAACAAAAGCCAGATGCATGAACAGCAAGACCATATGAGCTTGAGTTGCTTAGGAAACTGATCTAAGTCCCTGTTTCTAGTTATGTGAAGATAGATTTTATCCATTGAATATCATTAATAAAAAAATTTCGTAGAAAACATGTTATTAGGTTACATATATAATATGTATTGCAAATGTATATACTAACAATCTGACTTATTTATTTTAGCCCAAACTTATTGTAACAGCAAGTTTTGGAGTAGAACCGAAAAGGAAGGTGGAATACATATCTCTCCTAGAAGGAGCCCTGGCAAGGGTACAGAGCAAACCTGATAAAGTTCTCGTTTACACGCGACCTAATTTGGTGGGTGTATAGTTGTTGTGCCTATATGTTAAGTTTGATATGTATATGTAGTGCAGATGTCTTTTCTCTTTTACATGTGAAATGTTTAGTGTATTTGTTGCACTTTTTTTTTTTCATTTGATGGGAGACCTTTATATTTGTAAGATTTAAATAATTAATACAACAAATGCAGCAGAGAGATTACTGTACAGAATATTTAATAGTACATGTTTTTTGACCCGATTCCATTTACTCTATCTGTTTGTCTTTCAACAATTTTCCATTTTTCAATGGGCAGGGCCATGTTCATCGTACCCCAGGTCGCGATCTTGACTGGGAAGAAGAGCTTGCCAAAGCACAGTGTTGTAAATGTGTCTCTGTTCCCTCAGATCATCCACTTTATATTCTGTATACATCTGGAACAACAGGCTTGCCTAAGGTAAAGGACTATCTGTAGTCTATTTCTGAGTTCCACTTGAGAAAATATTTAATTAAAGAGGTTGAAAATATTTGCCGGGGCTCAGTGGTATAAATGATAAGCATTGCCAGAAATGGTTTAATCTCATTTATTCACATTTCACTACTTTACAGTCAGTGATAATGAATAAATCATGTTTATTTAAATAGTAGTAATATAGAGATAAACTACATTTACTTCAAAACGTTTGTGCAATGCAAACTTTTCAGGATGGCAGGATGTCTTTTATCCACTGATATCTTCTGTGTTTTAACTGTTTTAGATGAGCTAAGTATTGTCAATTAATGGCAAGATTAATTAATATATCACTTGTGTGATAGTATTTATTGTTGAATAGTCTTTGCTTATTCATTATTTACATATTAGCTAATCTAAGTAAGATGTAATGTATGACATTACACATTAAATGGATTTAAGCATGTTTTGCAAGTTTGTGTTACTGAACAGTTCTGAGAACATAATTCCCATGAAAATGAAAGTTTTGCATGAGTAAGTAAAAATTAACATAGGACATTCTTTGAAAATGTTTGCTTCTAAAATGTCAATTAGTCTTAATGATCTATTTTTAAAAGAGCTTATTTTTAAAGCAAACTTGAATGTTTGCTTGGTACTTACAATCCTTTTTTAAAGACAAGCTGAAACTAATGTTCTAGCAGTGTTATCACCACCAGAAATTCAGAGGCAGTACCACACATCCCTGGATAAGGCATTTCTTGCACCACTACTAGAAAATTGTTTGATGTGTCTTACAAAGTTTAGAATCTTTTGGGAGGTAAAGGAAAACAAACATAATTTTTTCCATAAAAACTGTGTCTGCTTTTTCCTTAAATGGGGGTAGTTTAAAGCAACATATGTATCTTAAATTAATTATATTGTCAAAAGGTCCAAGACAGGATCGTTTGTTGCAACAAGTATTTTCCTTAACTGTTAGTTTGGAAATGCAATATATCAGAGATAAAAGTTCTCAGAAATTTACTTCACTTTGTTGTCTGTCCAGAGAAAAAGACAGGCACCTTTGATGAATCATGATTACAAAGCAAAGTTTGTCAAGTGTTTGACTAAGTATTTGTATATCCAATTTTAATGAGAGAATTCTAATTTTGTTAGTTATCTTCTGAAAACTATTGTCATCTAGACCTTGGACTGAGATTTTATGTTTGTTTTGTTGTATGTTTGCTTATTTGTTTGTTTTCCAAAATGTTCCTTAGTAAGAATGCTAGCACAAGCATATACTTGTTGGAATGGATCCTTTCCTTAAATGAAAATTATTGAATCTGTGCAACTTAAAATTTGTTGCTGGCAAAAGCCTAAAATTTAATAGAAGGCAGGAATATCACTGAATCCTTCAAATGATCTTAAACATTCAAATTTTCTCATTTAGGGTGTTGTCAGGCCAACAGGTGGCTATGCAGTTATGTTGAACTGGACAATGTCAGCTATATATGGACTGAAGCCTGGTGAGGTAATTCAGTTTAAATGTCATGTAAGTGGTTTTGAACTCCTCTTAAAAACTCACTTTTTTTTTTTTTTCCTCTCACTTTAGGTATGGTGGGCAGCTTCTGATTTAGGCTGGGTTGTTGGGCATTCGTATATTTGCTATGGGCCTCTTCTTCATGGGAATACTACAGTTTTGTATGAGGTATGATCCATTCTTGAAAGGCAGTATCTCCTCCAGTCAATGATCCTGTTTACACCTTTCTATTCTTCATGCCATGTATGTTTTAACTGTGTGTATATCTTCGGTGTTTATACTCTAATGTATATTGCAGCAATTCTTAAGGAAAATTTACTTCCTCATTATTCTTCAAACTTGTTTACTTCATCTGTGCGACTGGTGATGGTCAGCAGGACAAGGAACTACAAAACAGCAGACCCCAAAATGGCAGATGGTGGAGAGTACGTGGTTGCAGATGCTTAAGCCAGAGGCCATTAAGACTACCTTTATTGTGGATCTAGGAGAGTATGTTGTGTTTTGCATGTCTGGAGATGACAAATTCTTACTGGACCTGAGCTGGAGGCGATTGGGAGCTCTATGGTTAGAGCCAGAGCTTCTAAGAAGACTCTCTTTTTTCTTTCTACCACTCAAGGCACCTGAGTTAAGATTCAAATGACATTCAGGACTTGGTCCTCCTCTGGAGATGAAACTCAGTGGGGTGGAGAGTAAAGTAGTCCAACTAGAGTGGCCTGCTGCATCCTAACTTTTGTGCTTAAAAAACCAGTCATGCTGCCTTATGTTGTTATTTTTTCAGAAGTTATTGTTGATTCTCTAGTCACCAGGCAAGAAGATACAATGTTGTTTGAACCATCTTCTTTATCCTGTAGGGAGTAAATCCAGTACCCATCAGTGACAGTGAAAGGCATGTTATGTAAAGGCACTGACATTGTTAGCTTTCAAGAAAGCTGAGACCTAGTTGTCTGCATTCATTCTGGGTATATCCCAACTTCTCTGACACTGTGCAACATGATGTCCCCCTAGTAATTGTTCTATGTTTTTCAATGGTCCTAGAGGCAGAAGTTGTTTGAAGTCTTCCATCATGGCATATTGATCACCTCTGTTGAGCTGTAGTGGTAATTAGAAACTTGTGAACCATTAAGGGAAATCCAGTGGTCACTCATACAGAATCTGCAAAAGTATAGGGAAAGTACTGGATTCTGAGGACATGAAAAAGCATGTGAAACAGGCTTTGATGCTGCTGCAAATATAGCAATTGGTAGAGCGCCAGCTGTACCTAGTGGTTCTGGAGCAGGGGAGTCAGCATGGCATTGTAGAAACATGCTGTTTTACAGACCATCATCGGTGCAAAAGTTATGCATAAGGAAATGGATATTATGGTGGAACTTTCTCCATCTTCCTGCTATTATAACTAAATATGACCATATTAGAACAGAAAGGTTGAGATGTGTTTCACTGTTACAAACTTAAGCACTACTGTTGGTGGGTGCTGGTGCTGGGATTGTGCCTGAAATTTTAGTAAATAAGTTTCTTAAGCCTGGGGATACTGAAGAAGAATGGATAGTTGTAGTAAGGTAAGGTTGCCTCCAGAATTGTTTAGAAGCGCCTACATCAGACACTACAGAACTGGCTTGATGCATCTGTTTTTGGAAGTTAAAGGTCTACTTTACTGCTCAAAGTTCACTCTCTTTATAAACTTAGAAGAGAGATTCTCACAAGCACAAGTTGCCTCTTGAAGTGAGTCAAGAATCCTCAAATCCAGAAAAGCAGACGTTATTAGAGGGACAGGTACATGACATTTCAAATCTCTTCTTCTGCCCCAGGTCACTCCACAAGTGTTGTAAAGGCAAGGGCACTACAGGCAGGGTAAGATGTGGTTGAATTAGCCAGGTTTACACAGAACAAATTGATAGAATGCAGCAAGGGATTATGTGAAGCACACAAGTGTGGTGGAGGGGAAAACTGAGAACAGAGAGAAGTACTAGTTAGCACTTCTATTTAATCAGTATATAACATTTACCAGTTTGAAGGATATTGATGACCAGTGGTATTCTTCCCATCCCACTTCATGCACTCCTGAATGCTCAGTGGGCTGATGACTGTCTTCAGTGAAGGATCATACAAGGTCCTGACACAAGTGGACTGCTGGATGCCTCACAGAGAGAGCAGACCTGTGCACACAGGTACTGCAGATTCTACACTCGATGTTTCAGTCTGAAGGAAGGTCTTAAAGATGTCCTCACAGATGGTTCAGACTAAAAGTGGAACCCTTTTCTATTGCATGTCATTTGAGGTTTATTTTAGCCTAGACTTAGCCTTTCTCATGGGACTGAAAATGCAGCTCCAAATTTTCTGATTGAAAGCTATCCTACAGAGCCTTGCTCCTTTGAGCAAGGAACTTCTCTCCTAGAAAATGTCACACTGTCCCTGTCATCTGTTTCATGCAGGTGACAGGAGCATATTAGTTCACACTTTGCCAGTAAACTCTACTGTAATGTTTCTGTATCCCTTATCTTCCATATCTCAGATCACAGAGCCAAAACATATTCCAATGCCTTTTTGCCAAGAGGTGACAGGATGCGAAATGCCAGGGAGCATCATGAGAGACACTACATAGCCTTCTCCCTCACACTGTAAGGTACACTGCAGCACAGGCCTAATATAGTTGTGCTTTTACCAAATTCATAATGGAACTGCAGTATACATTTGATCATCTGAAAGGCACTGGGCTGTGTGGGACAGATGCTTTGCAAAGGCTTCCACTGCCTTCCAAATTCAGGGCATCAACAAGCACAAGTTTTACTTTTCTGTAAACAGCTAAGACAGACAAGCTCGCATGCCTTCATTCTCCCCAGCCAATGACTGCAGCAGCTGGAGGTAACTTAAACAAATGGGTATTCTTACTTTGAATCTCATTGTGCCCTCTGTCCAGGTAAAGTTTATTGGCCTGCTTACTTAGTGTTTAGCACTAAAGGTTGCAGTGAATGTGTCGCTGAAATACATGATACAGAGAGTATCTGCAGTGCAACTATGGCAATAAAATGAGCCATTTCTCTGAGTATTGCATATATGTGGCTTTCTTTTTTGATGAGTTTCTGATGTGCTAATGTGGTGGAATATGCTTGCTTCTGTGACTTTGCGAATCAGCTTGCTGTGGTACTTTTGAAAGCTTTTGAGTCAATGACAAGTGTCAGCTTGCTGATTGCAGGAGTGGTGCTTAGTTCTTAGTGCACATACAAGTTCTGAAGGACATTGGGAAGCAAGGTGATTTGCAGGACATTGCAATTTAAAAGTAATCAGAAAAGGAGGAACGCATTTGTTTAAAAGCAGTAGCCAAAATCCTAGGAAAAGAAGAGGGAGAATTCAAGAGGAGCAGGTAAGTGAGAGAATTATGTTAAACTCATGAGGTAGGCTCTTTTGCAGAAAAGATTCCTCAGTAACTAAATATATCTTTGTGTGGAAAAGGGAGTGCAGTAAATTTATCACAGTTTATATGTTCAAATACATAATTTGTATAATGGATAAAAATGTCCAAAAGAACTAGCACTGTATACACTGTGTATTTGAAATTGCAAATAACTCCAGATGCAGAGATGGTTTTGTGATGGTTTGTAGTATGTGTGTACATACTGTACACCTCTCCTATACTTTTTTGCTCGTTCCAGAGATCATGCTTACTGGATCCTTCCTGTGTGGTGTTCCTTTATGTTGGGCAAACATCAGTGCATCTGTGAGAACTCCTAAAAATTCGCTAAATAATGTGGGGATTGATCTTAGTATCTTGAGTTAAGTCATGTAGGCTCTTAGTTAACTACTTATGAAATAAAGTGATCACTGCAATGATGTTTGTATTGTATATAAAAAGATAATTTTTCTCAAGGCGAGAGACAGTGTCTAGATACCCTTTTCTGTGTTGTTATGGTGGCAAAAGAGATCACTGTGAACAAGAGAAACAAGCTTTGGCTCTGAAACAGTCACTGAAGTATGCATGGCTTTGTATACTGAAATATTCAATATGCATTTCTCACCTGCTTTTTCCTGAGGTGAAAGGGTAAGGAAGAACAATTTGTGTGCTGCGCTTAAATCCCACAGGAGTCCTTTTGTCTGTCTCCTGTCAGGTTGGTAACAATCTTTGCTGTTACATATTTGTAGTATGTAAGGACCATGTGAAATCTTTGGAAATTCATTATCCTTAAGCAAAAACACCCTTCTGCTTATTTTGACCTTGTTGTTTTGCCTAGAAATGAAAGCTTAAGAGGATGTGTGGACATCTCTGTAAGCTATATTTAAGTACTAACATGCCATCCTTCAATCTTGAATCTACCAGCAGATTAAATTATTTATATAGGTAATCAGAATTAATAAGACTGAGATTTATGAAGCAGAAATATACCCTAGGAAAAGAATATCTATTCTTTGCTGATCTTATAGTTGATGGCCTTTTTTGCGTTAAATAGCATGGACCAATATGTGACATCTGTTTTCTGGTGCATGGCCTCAACACATGTTAAAAGTCTTTCTTCCTTTGCTTGGATTTACTCACACAGGATAAGAGAGGGACAAGGACAGCACAGGGCTGTGCCTCCTCTGTCATCTGTTACATGAATTATTAACTCTGCAGTTTATAATAGTCCTCTAGTTAGGGTTGCTGCTTGTTTTGCAGTACATAAAATACTGGACTGTCAACTGTTTTGACTAAAGGCTTTGTAGACTGAATTCTTACTTGTAGGAGTGTGAGAAATTTCAGCATATGCTGCTCATAGCTGCTCCTTACAGTGTCAGTGTATCGTACATGTGCATATGCAGGTGGGTGTTCATAAAGGTAATCCTATAGTGTGTGTAAGTATACCTATATAGGTAGTAATCTCTTTTTCCTCCTGTTCTGAATGTATTGATACTTAATGAGCACTTTCCTAGGCTGATTTTATAACTCAGCCTATTTACCTTATGTTGGATGCTTTTCAAACCCCATCTTCATCTTTATCTCATCTCCAGGTGCTCAGTATAGCTCTAGTATGTTTTTTTGGAGCTCCAGTGGCTTCAGGATCTCTACGGATAATTAAACAGAGAACTGCAGTTATAAATGAGTTTCACTAGCACAACAGAAGTGAAATAGTAAAAAAATTATAGAAAATAGTTTTTATTCCTTTTCAGGTTTAATTCTGTTACAAAAGAGTTCAATTTTCTAGTCTGCCTGGCAAAATCCCAGTGATCTCCCATTAATTTTATTTTAGGGCTGGAGACCACTGAGGTTGACTTCTCTGATATTCTCAATAACAAAGAGCGAAAACTGCATGCAGTAGCAGAAATGCACATTTATAGAATCAAATATATTAGCTTGAGTATTAAATTACTATAGTCTAATTAATGTTTGAACACTTAGTAGATGTTAATTAGATTCTTGATTCCAAAGGGAGATTAATTTATCACCACTGCACTAGTTTAGAAGAGGAATGCAGTGTGAAAAAAATGGCACTTTCTTGGAGATAAGGAAAAGAGTTTGATAATTTTACAGTACCCATTTTTGACCACTGATACACAGGGTCACCTTAAAATCATTGCATGAATTGGCAGAATCACTGCAATTAAAAGGTTTTCATTCTAGCAAGTGCAGGGTAAGACAAGGAGGAATGGTCAGGAAAGTGATGAGTTCCTTAAGCAGTCTCTGCTACATAGTTGTCTTACAGTGAAGTTTTATCTCTGGGCAAATGCGTGGGGATCAGGATGGTTATTGTCATTATAAAGGCACCTCTAAATTTAAAATGTGTTGATTTGGGAAAATTGATAGAGTAAAAACCCTATTTCTTTAACTGTGTTAAAGAAAAATCAGAGTTAATATCTGTTTGACCTGCAGGTCTGCTTTGCATGATTTTTTACTCTTGGTGAGAGCATTATTAAACAGTATATTTCTCCCTTTTCTTTCTCTGAGGTACCACCAAGCAAATCTTCAGAAGAGTGTTCATGAGTGTCTGAAGATGTGTCATCAGTGTCATCTTTTAGAGGGTTAGAAATAATATTTACAAACAGAATAGTGTATAACTTTTCCTCTGCTGCGAAGACTCTTAACAGTGAATATTCATAAACTTGTAGTCAAAGTTTCCTAATGATTGTCTAGTGATAGGTTTTAGGTTAGGAAGTATCAATATGCTGTTTAGGAGAAAGAGCTCCTCATCCCTCTTGCCTAGGGTCAACCGCCATTGAATATAAACTGTGCTGACTTAATATCCTGACTTCATATCCTCAGTTCTTAAAGTGATTTGTTTATTTTTAAATTACTTAGTAGGTGACAACTTGCCATTTTATCAATTGCTATGGAAACTACGTGCTTTCAGTTTTTACTTGCTGTAATAGCATTGTCAGGACTGTGAACAGTGAAGAATTCCTCTGACTGCAATAAGGTTTGTTGGGTTTGGTTGTTTGGTTTCTGTTAGAGTTTTTTTGATTTAAATGTATAATCTGTCCTGGGGTATTTTTCTCCAAGGCACGACACATTTCAGCTATAAATAAGCTACTTGAAGTCACACAGCCCTCTCTGGGTTGTTCTTGCTAATGGGATCACAAGCTGTAAAGCAACAGGACAGTATGAAGATAAAATCTGGCCTGTGTAGTAACCTGTGGTCCTGTGATGCCAGGAAAAAGGCAGCATTGTCATACCAGTGCTTAGGACTTCAAATTGGAGCTAAAGTAATGAAAAAGATGCCCACACTTGCCAAGGAGTCATTCATTAAGGACTTCGTTTGAGTGATCTAGGACAGAGGAGGAGCTATTGTCCCACACAGTGCTATTTCAAGACATTGTTGTGCACACGCAACCATCCTTACCACGCTCACTGGGGTCCTCCCAGTGCCTGCTGTTGCAACAAATCTGCAGGGTACACAGCAGCATTAGGCTTCAAATTAGTTTCATTTGGCCCAGTTTTTGGAGGCATCCAGCCTTCCTTACAGCCATTATTATCAGCTTACAAAGCAAGCACTGTCTCTGAAGTTTGCCAGTTTTGTGATCTTTCTGCCATCATCTGTACTGTTTTCATTTGTGGAGCAAATTCTGCAGAACGTATCATCTCAAGTCCCTAGTGGAAGTTTGGCAGCAGCAGGGTCAGCAGCAGAAGAATGAGCATTTCTATGAGCATACTTTTTTGAATCCTGATATGACAGGATTTTGAGTGTGCTTTGGCAGCAGCAGGTTTTACTGGTAATGAGTTCCATGTATAATATTTGCTATGCAGAGAGAATTTCCTCCTCATAATTTTGAATTTATCCTTAATTGAAGAGCCCTTTGTTGTTAGAGATCAGGCAGAACTGGAATTGCTGCATTGTTACTGATGCATTTGTAGTTATTTTATTGTAGCTCCTCTTATATGTCTTTCCTCAAGTAATCCATCCCAGTGACTTCTGATTTTCTCCATAGAACATTTCTATCCCATTGATCATTCTTGCTGCCTATGAAACTTCTTTCATAATCATGTATTGTATGTCAGCACATTCTGCCTCAGGATGGCTGCTCAGCTGGTTGACATCTGATAAATGCTAAATCTAGGTACTTCCAGAAAGATGTTCCTGTCTGTCTCTCTGTCTCAGAGTCTCTGGTAGGTTATTAAAATAAAGCCTTTTCTACTTGAATCCTTCTAGCTGATGCAACAAATGTCTGATTCTACTCTTCTTTCTTTTAAATCAGTTGAGGCAGATCACTCTTTCTGACTGTCTTGGTTTTGTTTACCATGCCCTTGCTTCCTCCTAATCACAGATATTACTGCAAATATTGCAATATTGATGCAAATACTGAATAACAACAGGTCTTGAACTAATCCCTGCAGAAATCAAGTGGAAGCATCTCACTTGCTCATAGTCCCCAACTGACTCAGCAATCTGTGAATACATTGTGAATTCAATTACCCTGTGCCTTATTGTTTGTGTTTGTATTGCTAACTATATTGTATATGGTAATAAGCCTCTTGTGGCATCTTGCAATACTTCTTATGATTTTTGTATAGTAAATGATAACTCTCTTTGGAAATTTTATTTGTCGTTTTTTGGGGTCTGAAATGAATTTGCACTGTCAGATTTGTTTTGCTCATGTAGGTTTTTGTTTATGCATTTGCTAAGCTGTGAACAGCTGCCAAGGCACCAGGGAAGTTTTTCTGCAGAACCAGTAAGAATATGTTACAAATGGACAATTTTTATTTTATCCCCTACATGAGTATTCTAAGTGTCGTCTAATTCTTTGGGTATTATTTCCTATCATTTGTCAGATGAAATGTCTCTTCCTTTCCCTCCACTGTTTGTGATTTGAGGATGGTACTTCTCCAAACCAAAGCTGTGGTAGCTCATGTATGACATATAAATATCAACCTGTCACATCCCTGCATGCCTACCTCTGTACTACTGAAAACTTAGCTGTTTGTGTTGAAGGTGGGCTCGGGCTCAGGCTTGGATTTGAGCTTGGGCATTCTGGAAGTGTGAGACCTGGGCTCAGCTACAGTGTAGCTTGGGCAGAAATCAAGTGTGAAGTCCTGAGCATAAGTTGCCTCTCAAGGAAGGGGAAGCTCCTTGCAGCTTTTCTCAAAACTGCTGTTTTCCTGATGATCTGCTCCAAGGTTACACAGCTGCAGCCTAGCAAACCTGGCCTTGAGCACTGGCAGCCAAGCCCCTATCAGGGAGTGGGCATGATGAGGACCAGATACAGCCCCTTTATGGGCTCTGGACATATCCATTTGGTTAAAAATAAACCCCGCATTATTACTGGCAGACTAACCAATTTGTGTTTGCTACACAGCTAGGTTTATTTGCTGTACAAGATAGAATCAGAATCATAGAAGAGTTAGGATTGGAAAGGACCTCAGTTCCAACGCCCCTGCCATGGGCAGGGACACCTCCCACTAAACCATCCCACCCTAGGCTATGTCCAACCCAGCCTTGAACGCCACTAGCAATGGAGCATTCACAACTTCCCTGGGCAACCCTGTCCAGTGCCTCATCACCCCCATAATAAAGAATTTCTTCCTCAGATCCAATCTAAACTTCCCCTGTTTAAGTTTGAACCCATTATCCCTTGTCCTCTCACTA
>JASSUY010027964.1:0-10711 GCA_032466535.1 Forpus xanthops | reverse complement strand
TGGAGCATTCAGAACTTCCCTGGGCAACCCATTCCAGTGCCTCACCACCCTTACAGTAAAGAACTTCTTCCTTATATCCATTCTAAACTTCCCTCATTTAAGTTTTAACCCACTACCCCTTGTCTTATCACTACAGTCCCTAACAAACAGTCCCTCCCCAGCATCCTTATAGGCCCCCTTCAGATGCTGGAAGGCTGCTATGAGGACTCCATGCAGCCTTCTCTTCTCCAGGCCGAGCAGCCCCAACTTTCTCAGCCTATCTTCATGCGGGGGTTATATCCACAAATCTGTGAAGGGCACAAGCTCTCTTGGATTCTCTACAGATCTCTGCATCATTTTTCTCCTGGACACAATTAGGTTTTGCTTTCTTCAAACTGGAACAGTCCACTTACTTGTGTTAGGGTTTGGTTGAATGAAGAGTTTTGTTGCATGTCTTACTTCATTCTCTAGACAGCCTTATTCCTGAGCTAACCGTCTTCTGGGCAAATTTGAATTTCTTTACTAGGAATGAGTTTCCTCTGGTGTACATCAGTGTCCCGTTGTCACTTCATCAGTGCATTCTGAACTGAAAGCTGTGTATTTGAGTTCAGCATTTGCCAGGATGCTCTCTGGCAGCTGGTCCTAGAAACATTTTATTTCAAACCTTTTCTTAAAAATTTCGGTTACTGTTTCTTAGGCTCCTGCAGCTGCCTTTGGTTTCTGTGACAGCTTTATACAGAATCATAGAATCATAGAATAGTTAGGGTTGGAAAGGACCTTAAGATCATCTAGTTCCAACCCCAATGCCATGGGCAGGGACACCTCCCACTAAACCATGCTACCCAAGGCTCTGTCCAGCCTGGCCTGGAACAGCGTCAGTGATGGAGCATTCACAACTTCCCTGGGCAACCCATTCCAGTGCCTCACCACCCTTACAGTAAAGAATTTCTTCCTCAGATCCAAGTCCTGGCTTCTCAGTTCAACTGAAGCAGTAGCTCATGGCTTTTAACTCTTTTATCTTGTTTTGGACACCAAGGTTACTGTTCTTACGTTGTTCAGTTAGCTGGTGCTGGAGAGCTGCTGCTGATTGGATTTTTTCCTCTATGTTCAGAAGGATAAGGTCTTCTGTAAATGGAGAATTGCACCAAAGGTTGTACACAAATCACAGCATTCATTTGCTGAATGCTGGTTAGCCATTTAGACTGAACAGGTAATGTGCACAGTGAGCATAAGGATGCTCCCGTCCTCTTGTCTGGTGTTCTGGTGACAGCAGTTGATTTACTGCTGTGCTAGAATGCAGCTGGTAGATAAAAAGCTTCTCCTGAAGCAGCCCATCATATTTCAGCACTTAAGTTAATTGTAAGCACAATGGGGAAACAAAAAAATTGACGGTCCAGTCCATAGCTATCTGCAGTGCATTTCAAGGCTTGGCAGAATTGCAGGCGCTTTTACGTACCTAGCAGTGAGAAATGTTTTCATAAATGCCACCAGCTGGAGATAAGGGTTCACAACTCCAAAATGGGCTGTAACTTCAGAATAGCAAATCTGTCTATCTCAGGGTTTTATACTCCTGCCATCATCCTGGCCTTCCTGTGCTGCCTGCCTTCCTCACAAATCTGAACAACAGGCAAGCTTAGTGGACCTCATTCAGTTGCTGGCAGATCTCCCATCCAGTTCTAAAAATCTGCTCTGGATGGTGCTTATTTATTAATTGATAATTTTAAAGAGAATTTGTTTCATTATCTTTTGACTTCTTTTCCCCTGCCAGGGCTTTGGAAGTGCCAGCACGTTATGCAGTACATGGATGTTCGTTCTGTTGGCAAAAATTCACAGAATCCATTTTCCTCCTTTGAATGACAGAGTTGCCTTGTCTCCTGTATTTCCTCTTGAGAGCCTGTCCCTGCAGCCTGGGAAATAGCACTCAGAGCCCCCTGGAGTGCCAGGTTCTTTGTGCCAAGTGAGATAAGCAGATCAGTATAAACTCACTGACCGTCTTTGAAACTGAGAAACGGGGATTGGTCCTGAGAAAAAGCAGTGTGAGGATTAAGTGTGGTTTTGCTCCCTGTGTGCCAAACCCAAACGGGTTGAGGAAAGTGCATTTAAGATGTATGGGACTTGTCATGTGTGTAGACATGACTTCTTGAAATTACTCTATAGTAAAACTATTCATGGCATAGGCTTTCTGTTGAGGTGAACAGACTTCAGCTACCTGACTCCTAGAACTCAGAGGTTGTCATGTTCCTCGCACAGGATTTCCTAGCTCTAGTGATGACTTCACAGGGATATCAAAGAATCATAGAAGGGACTTCAAGGGCCATCTGGTCCAACCTCTCTAGGCAAAGCATGACCTAGATGAGCACCCTGGCCAACCAAATCTTATGTGTTCAATTCATCAGTTCCCTGAAGAGATTATTCCACTGGCTGTTCTTATGAGCAATTTTCCTTGTGTCCAGTTGGAATCTCCTTTGGAGTAACTTGTGCCTGTTACCTCTTTTTCACGTGTTTCATTGCAAATTGGGAGTATCTATCTTTTTTTGTAGCCACACTCTACTGGAACATAGTGATGAGGTCTCCCCTGAGTCTTCTTTTCTCTACACTGAACAAACCCAGTTCTCTTCAGCCTTTACTCCAATAGCAGGCTTCTCAGTACTTGATCATCTCTGTGGCCCTTCTCTGGACTCTTTCCAGCCTGTCACATCTTTCTTGTATTGAGAGAACCAAACGGGTCAAGGGTTATCAACCACATTAATGTCTCCTGTTTGTCCATACCTCTTACGAATTTAAGTCCCCTGCAAACTGAGCACATAGCTGGTTTCTGTGGCCATATGTCTCTCTCATTATTTGCCTTTGTCCTTAGCAGCCTTTCTGCTTCTTAAAGTGACTGTTGAAACTTGTGAAGGCCTGGCCCATGAGAGTTTAGAATGGACACTGCATTGTGCCATTTACAGCTGTGTTGGACAGAGCCTTGGGTGGCATGGTTTAGTGGGAGGTGTCCCTGCCCATGGCATTGGGGTTGGAACTAGATGATCTTAAGGACCTTTCCAACCCTAACTATTCTATGATTTGGGTGACAACTTGGCTTTGACATGTTTCTGAAAGCTGTGTGATTTCTAGATTGAGTGGGTTGGATCAGTGAGTCTCTTCCCACTTTTAAATAAAATTGAGCACCTTATGCTTCTAATGGATTGTAGGTTTGAAACAGTTCTTGAGCAGGTAACTCTTGCCCCAAACCAGGATGCCATTTCTGCTAGCACAGTTCAGAGAATGACAGTAATTTTCTGAGGGAGCTTGTAAACTGCTGTCTTCATAAGAAGAGGCACCTGTGGGCAGAGGAGAAAGACTAACCAAACCCTCCCACTCCATGGGTAGGAACTGTCAACTCTGTAGGCTTGTTCCTTTAAAGATCACAGATCTCTGTGAGATCATAGAATAAACATCGGAGCTACTGTGTAGCATCTGAGCCCAACAGAATGGCTCTGTGTGAGGTGAGGAAGAGGGGGTGTTGCAGTTGCTAAGTAAGATAATAATAATTTTTATGTACGATCAAAACCTGTTGCCTTTCATAGAGAATTGTCAGGGCCTGGATTTCAGTACAACTTAAGTGTATATTCGTAAGAGCAGTCCTCAGGAAGGATTTGGGATGTGGAGCGTTAGTGCTTCCTTGTGTTTGGTTGGGCACAGGGTAGCGCAGTGAACACAGGAGTGACTAGCAAGGATGAAGAACAAACTGATGGGCAAAGTCTGTTCAGTCTTGGGCTCCTAGATGCAGTGTGTCCTGGCTAATGCTCCGTGAGCTGAGCAGAGGAAGACTGGGAAGTGCTGTTGAGTGTCTGAGCAACCTGGTGGGAGCTGTGTGCAAGGGACCTCTGTGCTTGCCTTAGCAGTGGAAAGCAGGATGAGGTACCTGCTCACTCATCATTGCTGTGATCTGCTCAGCCTTGTCCTTGTGTCCAGCGCCAGGCACTGAACAAGAGAGTCCCACCAGCTTTTGTTTCACCAGTCAGGGCTGGAGCATGTATTCATGACCCAGTGCCATCTTGGGGCTTATGGGCAGCTGTGCCCACCTCTGCTGGCCTTTCTCCTTGCTGTGGCCTGGACAGAACTCCTGTGATGCATTCTCCATCAGTGCAGTCCTTTTTCATACCTCAGAGGAGGAATTTGCCCTTGGTTGCTTTAACTGAATCTTCTGGACTAGCTCAGCTTTTTACTGTTGGAAAAATCCTCTTTCCAGGAAATTTTCCTGCCCTCAAGGCAGACAGGATGCTGCTTTCTACTCTGAGAGTGACAGTTGTGTGAGGTGGTGGGGGCTGTCTTACAGGCTTAGTCTGAGCAGCCTCATGCTCTCATCCCACAGCAAGAGAAGGGCATAGGTCCTTCACTTGCATACAGTACAAATAGCAGCTGCTTAATGCAGGAGACTGGGGGCACTGGAGCAGGAATAAAACATGCTGCGTATTCTGCATGTGTGTGGTGTCCCTACTCTTGTATTTTAAGCCCAGATCTTTGTCTTTCCCACCACGTGCACTGGACCCACTCTGCATCCTCTGGATCCATAGATACATGCAGTGTGCACAGCATATATCTTGGGAATCTCAGTTGTTAGACTGTCATAGCAACATCCTCCTCCTCTTCCTCTTAGCATTCATGAATATGGAATTAATACTCATGGCTTGATCAGCTTGGGGATGAGAGACGGTGTTGAAGCGTCAACACTGCATTTAGCTCCATGAGAGTGGCAAAGGTAAGGTAGTGTTGCTGCTACTTGCCCTAGTGTGGGTGCTTTTCTTGAAGCCAGTGTGTAGCACTGGCAGTCATAGTGTATCCTCTCTGAACTTGGCTCCTGCAGTCTGGTCTGAACGGAGTCTGTTGGGAAATGTGTGTTTTTATTGAACTTCTAATTATTTAGTTATGTGTTTTGTCTTTGGAAATCTGGGGATTAAATCCAGCAAAGATTCCAGCCTGTGTCAGTGGCTTTTAAGTTGCTCTGAGAAGTATGATGCCATTTAGACAAAATAAATAATCCATATTAATGAAAAGATGCTACTGTAAAATTTTTATCAGTTATCTGGCACTTTATTACAGAGGGACAATAGCCTCTTCATAGTCCAGGTGGCAGCAGCCTTTTCATTACAATGAGAAGTGTTGCTATGCAGTTGAGTTTGCTAGAAGAAACACTCAGGGTGTGAGTTGCTTCTGGAGATTGGGGGGGGAGAAGAAGGGGAAGATTTGTCCAAAACCTGCAGTAAACAAGCCATTTTGAGAACTCCAGCATACAATGTGTATCAGGCTTCTACTAGAATA
Organism: Forpus xanthops; assembly: GCA_032466535.1. Taxonomy (NCBI): domain Eukaryota; kingdom Metazoa; phylum Chordata; class Aves; order Psittaciformes; family Psittacidae; genus Forpus; species Forpus xanthops. The sequence continues at coordinate 5,431 of JASSUY010027964.1, read as the reverse complement.
TAAAAAACCCTAATGTCTCTTCTGTAGCCTCCATTGTCTGAACAGAGGGAAAGACTGCTGGGTTTGCTTGTGAGGTATAGAGTCATAGAATAGTTTGGGTTGGAAGGGGCCTTTAAAGGCCATCTAGTCCAACCCCCTGCAAAGAACAGGGACATCTTCAATTAGATCAGGTTGCTCAGAGCCTTGTCCAACCTGGCCTTAAGTATTTCCACCAATGGAGCATCCACAACCTCTCTGGGAAACCAGTTCCAGTGCCTCACCACCCTCATTGTGAAAACAACTCCAAACTAAACCCACATATCTTGGGCTTTGCCTAGGTTTCAGAGGTGGGACTGCCATAGTGCCCTGTATGGTACCACGGGTACTGGCAGGCCTGCCACCATCTCTGTAGAGAGGGCAGAGGGCATGTTTGTCTGCCCTTAACTGCCCTTTGCCCCTATGCTGTGTCCATGCAGTAGTGCCCCATCAACCAAGCACTCCATCCTCCAGCATGGAACAACTGGGGCTGAAGCACCTGGCTTTTCCATCCAGTGAGGGCTTACTAGGTCTTGTCTGGAGAGCCTGCCCATCCAAGCCTTGTGAGCCGCAGGGTGTTGGGGTGGGAGGCAAACACATTTTAAGCTGGGGTTTGCTGGGGTGTGGGCATTTCCTTTGATGTGAAATCATTCAGTCAGTTCTTTTCCAACTGCTTCTGTGCCGTGGTAGCTAATGACTGTCTTATGAGCATGGAGAGGCTCTAGTGAGGTACCAGTGATGCTAACTGATTGCATTCTTGTCCTTCCCTGCATTGATTAAAAAGACAGTGTAGAGACCTTGCTTTCTTCTTGTTTCTGGTTTTCCTTTATTTTTATGGCACTACCCATTCCTGCTTCCCAGAACCTACCCACCACCAGGTCCTTTGCTGTGTGAATTGGTGGCATGCTCTAATTTTATGTTCTAGCAGGGCACAGGCTGCAGTTGCAGATGATGAAAGATTTTGCAGGTTGTAAAGTTACTAGGCAATCGAGTGTTTCATGCCTGCAATAGATGGGCCGTAGTTTTGCATGTTGCCCGTTAGATTTCCTTGCTGGTGCAACTCTCTCTCTGTCTTTCCTGCTATCAGTGGCTATATTCTCCCAGTCAGGATGGTGTTCGGAGACTGCTGCGTGTAATCCCCTTGTTTCCCAAGGACATGCTCTTCCAGAAGGTCTGGTCTCTCCTGGGGAGTGCAGCAAGTCAGCTCATGTTGAGAATCAGTCAGGGGGAACAGTTCTAGTGCAGTAAGGAAGGAGCCTGTGTATAGGGTGATACAGCAAAACATGGTCTGTTTAGGAGGCACAGAATTTTGGGACAGGGGCTATTGGTCCTGGGGGAACTGATTTCAGAGCTTGTGTCCACAAGAGTCCACTGACCCTTCAGAGGTCATCCATCTGGTTTGTGAGGGAGTGGTAAGCTGGTGGATGCAACAAAGTAATGAGCCAAAAACTGGGGAATAATCGTGTTCCTCTGGGGGCAGCAGCATAGCATAGCATGGGTGGGATGCTGTAGAGAGATGAGCCCTAACATCACTCCCTCCACTGGCAGCCATTCCCCTGGGATGTTACACAGGGATGTCTCTACTCACACGTTGTTGGTGTTACTGGGGAAGGAGAGTTATGGGGCATGGGCAGTTGCAGCTGCAGGAGGAACCTGTAATTCAAGTGCCATAGAAAGCACTTGCTGTACAGAGCAGCTCCTGAAAGGCTGATATGGGGACATGTATGCAGGGACCTGAATTCCTGATATTCCTCTGGGACCTCCGGAAAGCACTGAGTGAATGAGTGGTGGGGCAGAGGGTTAATTTTATGGCAAATTACCTTTAAATTACAGTGGTGCAGCTCCACTGAGTTCTCATTTGTTGCAGTGGAGTGAAAGGAGTGAATGTAGCCTTTAGGGCTGAGGCACGTAACTGCAGGAAGGGAGTTAAGCAGCCTTCGCTTTTCTTCTATTGGCCATGCCTGAGTCGCTCACTTCTATCATACTGCTTTTTTAAGGCTCTGATCCCCCTAACATAACCTACAAAAAGAGCTTTAGGTTGTGACTAATTTTCATTTAGTTTTTTCCAACTGTGAAGATACAGTACAGATTTTGGTTTTTTTTTTTATAGTTTTCCCTGCGTGTTTATTCTTGCAGTCTGAAGAGTGTCACATCAAGCTCCTTGGCAATCATCTACAGTCCATTTTCCTCTATCCTTCCTGACACTAGAAGTAGTATTCTTTCATCTCCTCATGAGATTTAAGAATGAACAAAAAGAAGAGTGACAATTAAAATCTGTGTGGACCAGTCCAGCTGAAAGTCCCTTTTTTAAAGGTATTCATACTTTACCCTCTTAGAATTTGTTTTCTAGTCTCCCATGGAGACTTGTATGAAGGCCAAGTTGCAGAAGACCTTGAAGGAGAAATGCTTTAATCTCAAAATTAAATTCTTCTTTTGTGTCTGACAGAAAGGCGAAGATAAAGATCTCCTTTGTTTAATGCAAAAGGGCATTCTTCCTGCAGTAGTTTTTCTGAGCAAGTCACAGCAGTGTGTAAGAAGGGTGAAGGATGCAAACACACACAATCTTCTGTTATGCAGAGGATGCGAATTTTTGTCATCTGTGTAGGAAACTGATGCCTTTCAAACCTTCATGTTAGATGCTCCGGATACCTGCTGCTGCTCTTTAACCTCTCCTCTGTCTAGCAGCTGCATCTGCAAGAGCAGATGAAATCAGCTCCAGGTTGGCAGGTCCTAATCTCAGTAACAGCTCCTATCCATTATAAAGTGTGAAGTGAAATGATCTGTGAGTGGGTTTCTCTCAGATCCCACGTAGCATTTGTTCTCAGCAGCAGCAAAAAAGGGAAATTATCAGGCAGTGAAGAGAAGCTGTTTATTTTTAACCTACCCTTTCTTTTTAAGTTCTATTTCATAATTAAAGAAGATAAGGAGTAAAAACCAATGAAAATGCATAGCTAAAGGGATAAGCTGTTCTCAAGTTCACTGCAGAGGTTATGATAAGTAGTGGGTAACACAGCGGAGACTCTGGGGCCTCTTTTCCCTTCTGTGTCCTCGTCCTAGAGTATCAAACTGAGTTCTTAGCTGCCTTTCAAAGGTTACACAGGAGGACTGCTTAAAGAGCTTGCTGCTGCTGTCAGGGTTTGCTGATGCCCTTTGTGGTTTGAGGATGCCTCTGTTGAGTACCCGCAGAGGTCTCTACTGGTAGTTAGCAAGGAGGAATCCTGATTCTTTGCGAAGAGGCATGTGTGCATCCATGGTCTGGGCATGCCAATATGGCACTACATGTGGCTTGCATATGGAGGCACAGAGAAGTGAAGAGGAGCCCAAGGGAAGTTTCCTAGGGAGTTGTGATAGCCCTGGGTAAAGTGTCTCTGCTCTGAGCTACTGATGAAGCCAGCTGTACTTGTCACCTTTCAAACAAGGTTTCTCTCCTGTAGTTTGTTAATCTTGGTCATCTTGGCTTCCTCAGATTGATAGGAGGTTCATGCATGCTGCTAGATTCTTTAACACTCAGGAGAAGGTGCATTAATACTATTGCTCTCCATCCCTAGTGAGTAATTACATTCCAAAGTAAATTATTCCTGTACCCAGGCAGCATGCTTTCATCATTGCTCTTGGCTCTGTGAGACTTCTCCCAGCTTCTGCATGGAGGAACAAGAATTTGGAGATGGCTGTCATTGCAGAGGCTCTTCCTCTCTGCCAGTGGAGCTGACAAACAGCATTAGGAAATGAGTCCTGGAGAGGAAGCTGCATGCTCTTGGAACAGCAGGACACTGACAGGCTGTTCTTAAATAACACTGCAGAATGCTGATTCCTGCCTCTAACTCTCCTCTGCAATGCTGGAGGAGAGCAGAGCTGCAAAGACACTGTGTGTTACCATCTTGCCTGGGAATCACTTCTGGGACCCTTTTCTACTCCCAGACCTAATGTGGATGATGCTGACTTGGCTTCTAAACATTTGGATGAGTGTGTCTGTTTACCACAAAGTTTGGGGGAAACAAGGTTTTGAAGGAGCCCTAAGCAACTCTAGGTTTCTTAGAGTAAAGGATATAAGGACACGGCTCAATCCTGTAAAAGGCAGAAGCTGCCACTGCCTAAAAGGGCAATTGAGGGTAGTGTTTACATTGTTGGGAGGACAAACGAAGTCAAAGGGTTCCTTATTATTCTGGTCACTGTTGTGACCAGAATAAATCCTCTGCAATGCTTTTCTTAGGATCCTTTCTGAGATGAGATGCCTTGGAACAAAGTCCTCTTCCTTTGCATGTTGCACTGTGTAGTCTTCCTGGCTGAGGCTTTTCATGAGCAGAAGCTACTATAATGCAAGCCTCAAATGCTGATATTGTGTTTAGCTCTCAGAGCAATGGTAACAGAAATAAGTTCCTATGTTTAAGAGAATTGTTTCAAGCACACATTTTACCCAGGAGTGCTGAGCTGTGTGGTTCCTGGTAGGAAGATTATCATTACTTACCATCTCACAAATGGTTTGAGGAATGTGTTTGTCCGTGCAATGCTTTGAAACTAAAAGGTGTTTTGGGAGTCCCTTTGGGTGTTCCCGAGTTAGGAAAATAAATAGTTCAATAGGACAGAGATGTGTAACTATGAATTTGCAAGTATATCCCAGTGCTGGGAGCAGGGTAAGGCAGTAATAGAAGTTGGAGTGCTGTGGTTGCAGTGAAGATAGATAGTAAAATATCTCCTGGGCAGGAAGGCCAAGATTTGTGTCTCCATCTATTTTCATGACCAGAGTCTGTACCACAGATGGTCTTATCTTGGTGCCTGTCAGAAGCTTGTTTCTATCAGGAGAGAAGAGCAATGCTCTCTATGGAAGCTGACCTGAACAGCTGTAGAAGCTGGTGGATTAGCAGAGTGTGAATGGTGATAAGAAAGCCAGGAGGAAGGTGTGCTGGCAAAACTAGCTCTGGAAGGACCATGGGGTCAGGCAAACCTGTGTTTGCATGATGTCTGCTCTGTTACATTTGAGTGTCCAAATAGTAATCAGTTGCTTAGTTTAATGAGATCATGTCTATTTCTCCTTGTGACATAATAGTATCTGGAAAACTGCTGCTGTTACAGATACAGGCTCATCCACTCTTCTCATGATGGAGAAATTCTGTGAATTTGAGAGCTTATCCTTACTGGCATTATGAAGACTTCAGTGCCCACCTCTGTGGTGTTAGTCATGAGCTAAATATTGGTTGTTAAAGCCATGTATGTTGCAGGTAGAATCATAGAATAGTCAGGGTTGGAAAGGACCTTAAGATATTGTGTGCAGTTCTGGTGTTCTCACCATAAAAAGGACATTGGAACAAGTCCAGAGGAGGGCCATGAGAATGATCAAGGGACTGGAGCACTTCCCGTATGAAGACAGGATGAGAAAGTTGGGGCTGTTCAGCCTGGAGAAGAGAAGGCTGTGTGGAGA
>JASSUY010027962.1:0-14264 GCA_032466535.1 Forpus xanthops | reverse complement strand
AGCCTTCCAGTATCTGAAGGGGGCCTATAGGGATGCTGGGGAGGGACTCTTCATTAGGGACTGTAGTGATAGGACAAAGGGGAATGGGTTTAAACTTAAACAGGGGAAGTTTAGGTTAGATGTAAGGATGAAGTTCCTTGCTGTGAGGGTGGTAAACCCCTGGAACAGGTTGCCCAAAGAAGTAAATGCTAATGCCTGGCTTTCTCAAGGTCAAGTTGAACAGAGCCTTGGGTGACATGTTCTAGGGTGAAATGTCTTTGCCCATGGCAGGAGGGATGGAACTAGATGATCTTAAGGTCCTTTCCAACCCAAACCATTCTATGATTCTATGCTTCTGAGTTCCTAACAGTCAGCTTAAATACAATTACCCCAATTTTCCTTCTCTTTCACTGCTTATTGTTAAACCATTGCCTTCACAATGAAAAGAGAGAGGCTGTATCCCATTTCAGAGTCCACCCAAGCCTGGTTTAGACAGACTGCAAGGACTTCTAGGCCTTCAGCCAAAATCTCTCATCTATGCCAGGATGGAAGATTTGGGTTTTGAGTGAGAGTTTTCGAAGGAATGGGTGGAGGTGCATGTTGATAAAAGGCATGCCCTGGCTTTGAAGTACTTTTCTGGATCTAAAAAGATTCTGCATATACCACACACTGATTCTGGAATTTGTGCTGCTGCCTAACCACTTTGACTAAGAAAGATTGATCCTTGATTTTCAGATGGGCTCCATTCTTGCAGCAGAAATTTCCTCTGACCCACCATATAGATCAGAAGAATAAGTCAGAGCAAACTCTGAAAGTGCACCAAGTTCCAGATTAGTTTAGTAATGCTCAGTTTCACTTAACTATTTTTATATTTTCTGTGATATTAATTTATTGTAGTCAACAGGTTTGCTGATGAATCAAGAAACAGTGGACTCTGGGGTATATCTTCAAGAACATCATAGGTTAATTATGACATTACACTTATTAATTTCAAACAATAGATATTTATGTTTTAGAGAAAGGACAGGATTTGACTGAACAACAAATGATTGAGTAAAGCAGACTGTTGGACTACATTAATGGAAGCATGGCTATTTGATCAACGGGAATGATAACTACCCTTTATTTAGTGCTTGGGAGGGTACACCTGGGTATAGAGTCTATTTCTGGACCGAGTTCAAGAGGGAGAAGCTGCAGTGAGACTAGGGAGCCTACAAGATGGTTGGGAGCCCAGAGCACATCACCTCTGAGAAGACACTGAAAAAGCTGGGCTTGTTTCTTCCTGGCAAAGAGAAGCCTAAAGGGTGATCCAACAGGAGTAGAATGTATTACAAAGAAGACAGAGCCAAACTTTTATCTTTTGTAGCAAAATCTGTAAGAAGGCTCAATGGACACAAAATGTGGCTTTGGAGGACATTAGGAAAAAACCTTTTCTACTATGAGGGTAGAGCATGGGAACCAGGTAGTGTGTTATGGAGCCAGACACTTCTCATTAGTAACAAGTCCAGTGAAAGGACAAGAGGCAATGGCTGCAAACTGAAGTACAGGAAACTCCACATAAACTTAGGAAAAAAAAATATGATAAGACTGATTAAACACTGGAACAGGTTGCCTGCCCAGAGAGATTGTGGAAATATTAATCCTTGAATAATTCAGAATCTGACTGGGGAAGGTCCTGGACAACCTACTCTAGCTCTAGCTGACAGCAGGGTAGTGGACTGGACAATTGTGAGAAGTTACTTCCAATCTCAGCTATCCTCTGAGCTCCTGAATTTTGTCTGTTGTTGCTAGACTGGTCAAATGTGAAACCTTGCTCCCTTCCCACCCTGAGTATATGATAGATACAATCAACTTTTGATTATCCAAAAGTGGATCTTCAGGTTGTGTGCTAACTGTGAAACTCGTGCAGAGACATCAACCCTAGCTCAGTCTGAGCCAGCTCAGGTCCAGAACAGTCTCTCTGAGTTTACATGGTGCCACACATCAGTAAGTTGGGTGGTCATTACTTGAATGACTTTTCCTGAATATACCCTTAAAGTATAACCTGATAGTTTAAATGAGCTGTATTTTGGCACTGTTTGGGTAGTAGTAGCTCTGTAAAAACCTCAAGAAATTAAGATGAATCTTTATTTGAAACTTCCTAACAGTACAATGTCGGAGTTCATTTAAAAAACAGATTTCTGTTGGCGTCACACTTTATTTTCTCTCCCTATATATATATCAGAATTTGCTCAGTTTTTAAGACACAATTTATGAAGTAAGCCATTTTTCTTAAGAGGATATAAAATGTAGTCTACATGTGTTACCACTGTGGAACTCTTACCTGATTCTTCCTCACAGCTGCTTCTGCTGAATTTTCCTGTAGCTTTTTAAACATAGAAGAAATAACCCAATCAGTTTTACCCAGACTTCAGCAATTCATTTTTTCTAGCTAATTTCAATTTTAAGGTGACTAACTCCTTTTAAAATGAACTGCTTCAACACTGTACTATCTTTCTGCTCACTTTCTGAAGCTTCAGATTTGGTAAATTGCTCTTAGTGGGAAGTCTTCCAGAGCTTGCAGCTCTGCAGCTATACTGCTCATACAACACAAAACACATCTTTAGTGTATGCATTAATGTCAATACATTCATATTGCACTACTTACTGGAAATTATGTGATTTAAAAAAAAATTGAAAAGATTAGGCAGCATAGCCAGGAAATAGTGTGAGGAAGGCCACTGCATTTGCACAGAGAAACTAATGCCAAATATGATCACCTAGGAGGCTGAGCACTACTCTTTGACTGTGTGCAAGTGGATGACCAACTTTTCCTCTGCCACTAAAACACAGTATCTTGCAGAAAAAGTAGCTTATATCAAATTGCCTTAAAAAAACAGTTGCATCTCAAGATTACTCACTTTGCTATTGACAGAAAGCTTATCTTAAAATCTGTTTACTTTGACAATAGTAAACAGTTTCTAATAACAAATTGGGTGAAAGAGGACCTAGCCACTTTTTCTCACACACTGATTTTATCAGTGTGACCTTACTTTGTGGTGACGTCTCTTAACACTATTTGGCGATTACTGATCTCTGCTGCTTCCAGTTGGAATCCATGGCTATGTGAGCCTCTCCTTTTGGTGACAAGTAATTAATCCTGTGAACTGAAGGAGGAGAAAGACACTACCTGACCACCTTTTTTGCATAGTGATTAGTAAGTAGTTCAAAAGGGCACTAGACATTGAAGGCTTGTCAACCCTGATATCATTTCAGTGACTCAGCTGCATTACACTGACAGTTAGATGGGAGTAGGTGACCATGCTGTGCTATGTACTGACCTCAGTGCTTGAGGTGTGTTGGACCAGGCTGTAGATGTAGATGGACATCTTTATCTCTGGATCATGGTAGAGCATAAGCAAGAACATGGCTTACAACTGAGGACCTACTATGGATGTGGAGGCACTTAGGGCACTTTAATACATTGAAAAACATAATAGAGATGCCCACTGAAGTTCAGATACCTTCATGATAAGGCACTGCTGGATAAGAGCTCTCTTCATAATTTTTCTTTGACCTAAGTTTTCTCTACATTGCGTCCATCCTGGGTGCTCTCGATCCTTCTCAACAAATTGGAAGCAAATTTTTTTTGTACAACTGTTATATTTTGATACATTCAGCATAATCATGTTAATAAAGTTTTATAATTCTGTTTCCAGGATGAAGTTTGAAATTTTGATATATTTTCTTTTCAGTTCCTCCCTTTCCTTGGCAATCCCCTGCTAGCATTAGATTAAAGTATTTGCCTTTCTGAATCATCGCCTAAATGGTTACAGCTGTTGAATCATACCAGGCTAATCATGATGAATGATGGTATCTGATACTTGAATAGACTTAGTTGTTTCTTCACTTACCTTTGTAAATCACTTTGCCTATGTCTACACAACCTTTGATACCAAACCATGCTCATGGCGTGCTCCCTGACACAGCTGCCTCCCAGGCAGTTCACGGACAGCCTGTCTGGGCAAATCAGGTGGTCATATCTAGCCTGTGGGATGCTACCTGTTGGGATAGGTCTCCAAGATCACCTGGGGCCAACCCTGCAGACTGTCTGCCTGCCTGTGGGAACTGCAAAGCTGCTGTTGCGGTCAGCACCAGAATGCTTCCCCAGGCTGTGCCAAGAGCAGTGACAGCAACCAGGGTTAGCGGGGAGTCCAGAGCACATGGAACACTCAGAGGAGGCAGGTTCAAGGTCAAGCTTGGAAGTCAAACCAGTCAGGCTCAGGCACAGCTGCAAACATCACTTGGGAAAAAATCAGTGGTGATGGAGTGAGCTTAAAAGCAGCTCCAAGGAAAGAAGGGTAGAAACCTGCTTTTCCTTCCTCACAGCTCTCTGGTTCAAGGCCATACAGCTGCCCCAAAAGCTAGCCCTAAGACGAGGCAGCTAGGCCTTGGCAAAGAGGCAGGGGGGAAAGGGGTTGCACACCTGACAGACAGTCTTGCCCTTGGAGATAGCAAAATATAAGCTGTTGTGCAACATGGCTCTCCCATTCTGAAAACAGGCTTGCCAGTGTTTGCATTGCATTTGGAAAAGTCAACACAGCATGAATAGGCTAAAGTTTCTTATCTTACATCACAGTGTCTTTGAAAGCACAACTGGCCCTGGCTTAAGACCATGTGGCTTCGTGGGTCATAAATCTGTGTAGAACAGACCATACCCAAAGACTAAGAAAAGATTTTAAATAAGCTTTCAATATTTGCATATAACAACTCATCAGCACTTTCTACATGCAGCTGGATTCCTCCAAGAGTGATTCATAACTCTTACACTTAAAACAATTCAAAAGTCCAAGTTTACTCAGGCAGATTGCACAAGTGCTGAGTTTTTCTTCCTTACCAAATTTAACTACGGTAATGATATGGTAAAACCTTCATTTGAGGTAAAGAATAAAAGCAATGGCTGTTTGGAGGGTACTGTTTGGACTTGCCTCAACTATCTGCAATGTAACAATTCCACAAATCATGTCTAAATGTTGAGATTCAAACCCTGAGATGCTGGAGCCACACTGATACATTTAACTTTTTATTTATAGGCTACATAGATGTTGCAGGCAATATTCACACTGAAGAGTTCCTTCTGACCAAGCGAGGCGAATTTGCCTGTTTTCTGCACTGCTTACATCTCAACTATGTGGAAGGATAGGTCTTGTCCTTGCTGCACGTCAGCAGTGTATACTGTGCTACAAGTACTATCTCTTCCTTTCTTGTACACAGACACCATTGGGCCATGCTGATGCATACCACAATCTTCCTTCCTCTTGGAAGGTGTGAGCCCTGCCTTGTGTGAGGTAAGGAGAGAGAAATGTGCCAAGAGAACCAGAACTGGGATGGATGATGGGCAGCCTGTCCACAAAGTCTCAGTGCTCAGATTTTTCAGCCGAAAAGTTATTATCTTGGTAAATACTAAAGCAGAGAATGCATGCAGAGTATGCTGCATCCAGTAAGAATATGGAGCTGACATAGGGAAGTTGATCAGCATTGTACAAAGTGGTTCATAAGGCCCCTGACTTGCAGTGAGAGGGGATCTCTGGCATACATGTATGCTGTGTGCACAAACCTGCAATTCTTCTGGGTCCTTCAGTCCTTGAGGTGGTGACCGCATTTTTCCCCTTAGCCTCTCACTTACACCCTCTTCACCTGAGGATCCACAATGTCTAATAAGAATTTTTTATCCCTACACCACAAAGACATTCCTATTTCTATAAATTTAGAGGATTCCTGTAATGCAATATAACAATTTCACAGTTTAATAGAGCATTCTTTTGTTCCTGGTTTTCAGTTTATTTGAAACAACATATTAGGAAAAAAGAACATGTCTAAAAATTCTAGGAAGGTACAACTTGAGCTAGAGCAAGCATAAGCAAAGTGCTTGCAAATGTTTACTTGTGTTGTTTCTCTTGCAGCAATTGCAATAACCGTATTATGTGCATGAGAGCCTTCAAGGAAGCTTGTCCTGAAGGCTTCAGAAATGGTGGGTTAAGTGCTCCTGCCCATAAGTTACTTCCCATGACTCGCATTTACTGGTCTTGAGCCTTCTGTTCTAATCTTTTTGCTCATTTGTAAATGTAAAGCCCACACTGTCAAAGATAATCTATTGGGATGCTCCAAGATATTTTTTTAAACCACAGCCGACCAAAGGATCCATTTTGTATGATGAGAATGTATTTTTCATTAATCATGTTTCTTTGTATTGGCATATGAAGCTCTATCACTGTGTGTCTATATGATGCATAAATCATCTTGATGATGCCAGCATCCTAAGGACCAGGTATGGGAAAGAGCTTTTGCAAATAATACTTCTTGCCCTTTGACCATTTAAAAACCACATCAACCAAAAAAAAAATCTTCCTGCTGCCAATATGTGCTCTGTTTAACTCAACAGGCGGTTTCCAGGACTTGGGTGAATTTTAACCATCCTTTTTGACATAAGTCAAACTGTGCAAAGCAATGAAATTCTGATTGCCGTGTGGCGAGACAACTGGATAGTGTTACAGTTCCCTCATTAAGAGGCACTGGAGTTAAGCAGGGGGAGTTGAACTTTCCTCTGTATTAAAACAACAAGTGTGGGAGACAAGGAGAGCAAGCTGGAGTAAGGGAGTTCACCTTATAACAACAAAGACTTAACATGCAGTATATCAAGTTTCCTGAACTTTGTCCTGCTTGGTAGTTTATCAGGCAACCAAGATGAAAAAAATAGCAAAGAAAGACTTAAACCTGTCCTGATTTCAATCTCCTGTCTAATTTTCAGCTTCATTCTTTTTCTGTTCTATAATTTCATTGCTGTGTGTTCCCCCTCCTCAAGAGATGTTCACAGTTTATACTAAAGAGTTCAAAATACATGCAGATCCTATTAGTGGAATAAAACACAGTGAAGATGGCTGAGATATAGGGCAGGAGTTTTGCTAACCTAAGGATGATTTTCCCTTTTTCAGCATTATATCCAATTTACATGAAGAAATAAACATGGCTCAAATAGTCTCCACTAATTGTTGATGTTAACAGTACCTAACTGCTGCTCAAATCCATGACAATATATTCACAGCTTTTTGGAAACAGCAAAGAATTTTCATGCCAACAACACATGAATAGAACTTAAAATATGAAGTGACACTCTCAATCAAATAGTACATAAAGTCTGAATGAAAACTGGAAGAGTGACATTTGAGTTCACAAAGTTAAGATCAGCATATAATGATTGCTGGGCTTTGATTCCAGAAAAGCAAAAAGACAGCTGACAAGACCAACATTCAACCTTGCTGAACTACTTAGAATCAATCAGTCCCAAAATTGTTTGCCCTGAAAAAAAAAAAACAAAAAAAAAAAAACAAAAAAAAAAACCCAAAATGATTGAAATTTTGATGCTGAGACACTGAGAAACACTTCTATCTATTACAGCTGAATGAAAGCAAATCAAGGAAGATAATTATGCAGTTTGTGAGCAAAGGAAATGATGAAACTTGGTTTCATAAGTAAATGTGTCCCAGGTTGTGTCCTACACTCCGTGTGAACTGCAGCACTCTCTTGTATCTTTTAGTCTCTCCCATGTGCTCCATTACAGCCATGCATGCACTAACTGGCTCCTTTGTATGCATAGATTGATTAGATAGATGGGTATGTCTTCTTGGTTGAGCGGTAACAGTCTTTTATTCAGAGACAGCACTAATTCAAGGTTTTGGAAGTATTTTGGCAGTAAAGTGCAGAGTAGGATACTGAAGTTTATGCCCAACAAATGTACGCACACAATGGTAGAGAAGGCGTAAGAATGTGTTTCACTTGCAATGAGTTTCAAACACTGTCAATGCTTGAGCAAAGCAACAGTTTTCCCAGCCAGACCCTGTGCCTTGCAACAGATAGCAGCTGCAAGGATTGTCTTCTCTTCTGACACAGAATCTTGAGCAGTTTTGCATCTTTGTGTCTAAAATACACCACAGGGTTAGAAATCAGTGACAGAGGGTTGATAAGCAGTCTAGAGCACAACTTTAATCACAGTTTTTCTTCCAAGAAAACAGAATTTTCTCAGTTATACTCCCTCAATGCTTGAAATCACTGTTTCCTAAACAACTTACTCGCTTGTGGGTTAGATAGGCTAGTGTCTGGGCTAATAGCCAGAGCTTAAAAGAGCAAAGAAGCAGTTATACACTTAATCTTTCCTTCCTAAATTATCTATTTTTTGATTTATCTTGGTGTTTCATTGTAGCACATGTATGGCTCTTTGATTACTTAGCTCTGGTGTGCTATGCTTCTTAAGAAAGTAAATTACATGGAACAGGGATCTCATGCTTCTTTATGGCACCAAATACAAGAAGAAATAAGACTGGCTTCAACTGCTGGATACTGCAGCAGCATAAATATTTAAACCAAAGTGTTACTCTGTTAACCTGTATGTTTGAAGTTTGGCCCATGTAGATGCTGCCAGTAGGCTGCATGGTCTGTATTGAGAAGGCAAATTAATGTTTCTGCAAAAGAACAAGAATGCATTCTCCATTGCTTTGAGTAACATCACCTGATAAACTCATTGCAGGCACTTCCAAATGTATTGTGTGACTGGATGTCTCTGCGGTATAACTAGGAAAAAGAGAAATTTTTAGCCTGGATTCTTGACCTAGTAAATACTTACGACCTAACATAAGCCCCAATACAGTGAGGTACTTAAGCACATACCTAAATACCCACATGAATAAAGTCAGCCACACTTTAAGTGCCTTGTTGAATCTGGGCCATACAGAAGCTGAACACATCAAGCAACTACCCACGTCGAGTTCCCATAAAAGAAAACTGATTTCCAGAGTGTATTCCCTCTAGCTGTTAACACTGAAGAAGAGTGAGTGATAAAATTCCTGCTACTTCTTCTTCTTGGATAAAGGCTGTGTGGATGTACTTACGCTCACTGAAATATTTCCTCTCTTGTATTAAAAGCGAATTGTGAATTTTGGGAACTAGACCAGATTAATGTGAAATAAAAGATCCATGGGTTTTGGTATTATTTATTCCCTGAACCTTTCATAATAAGAGAAATAGTCAAGTAGGAAGATCCCAATAAATACAATAAATAATGAAATAGGTGGAAATTAGTTACAAGAAAGCCTGTTGGATCTGGTTGAACTCAGTGGCTTGTCTCTTCTGTAAGTGGTATTGCAGCCTGTGTCCTAGTTCTGCTTTTTCTGTGTGAATGCTACCGTTTCAAGAGTGGGAAAATGCTGCTTTGGAATATAACGGCTAGTTAGCCAGTGCCTGGTCAGTATTTTGGGGTGTTTTGTTGTCGTTTGTAAAATATCAGTGCACTACAATTGCATAAGTTATTATTCACAGGTGTTTCACAGTTGCAATACAGAAAACTTCTCTGTGGACTGGCAATTTATCATACATTCAGAGATAAGTGGAATTTTGGACCATAGCCTTTTAGATTTTTATAAAAATCTAAAGTTCTCTCTTAAAGTACACTGAGTGCTACCTTGGGATTTATACTACTACTATTGTATCACAACATGAACACAGCAAAATCACTGCTTTTTCTGAAAGGATTATTCATAGTGAATTATAAAATAACCTCACTATGCAAATTGGTTAATTCAGAATGCCCTCTGGCTGGAATGGGCATTCCAGAACCCTAGGTTGAGAGTGGGGAGGAGTGTCTCCTTCACAGATTGACCACCAGAGGAGGGGAAAAAAGATGTGTAATTGCTAAGCACTTCTAGTACATGCCTCCCAAAGTATAGAGGTGGTGACCACACTGAGAATGCAAACCAGATCAGTTTCATGATCAATGTTTCTATTGTACCACAAGTCATTACCGTAAAGTGCAATAAAACAAGAACCCTAGCACAAGATCCCTGGCTGACAAACACTAGGACAGCAAATAGCAGCTGTAAGTAAGGAACGACATGCTGAAACTGTGAGATCAGGAGCAACAACTTTGAGAGCCAATAAATCAGTGTTGTGACAAGTGACTATTAATCCAAAACAATGGATGCGTATCACAAATTCGATTAGACACATTCTGCTCAGATCTGTCGTTATCTCAATCCTTCGTTTCTCATGTTGGGCACAAAAAAGCACTGTTGTGGTTTAAGCTCAGTCAGCCACACAACCGCTCACTCACTCCCTCCCTTCCTCCACCCACTCCTGGAGGGATGGGGAGGAGTATCGAAAGAACATAACTCCCACGGGCTGAGATAAGAACAGTCCAGTAACCAAGGTATAACACAAACCACTGCTGCTACCACCAATAATAATAATGGTAAGGGAAATAACAAGGGAAGAGAATACTACTGCTCACCACTTGCCGACTGATACCCAGCCAGACCCGAGCAGTGATCTAACCCTTTCAGGTAACTGCCCCCAGTTTATATAGTAGACATGACGCGCTGTGCTATGGAGTACCTCTTTGGTTAGTTTGGGTCAGGTGTTCTGTTTCTGCTTCCTCCTTGGCTTCCCCTCCTCCCTGGCAGAGCATGAGACTCAGAAGTCCTTGGTCAGAATAAATATTACTGAGTAGCAACTAAAAACACTGGTGTTAACACTGTTCCCAGGCTGAAAGTCAAAAACACAACACTGCACCAGCTACTGAGAAGGAGAAAAATAACTGCTACTGCTGAACCCAGGACAATGATCAAATGCCATTGCAGTGTATATGATCAGAAGAATCATCACTTTGCTATTATGTGAACAGTTACAAAACAGTATTTTGACAACTATCCAGGGAGGAATCAGAATGAATCCTCAGAACATTAAATCTTCTGGTGACCAGTGCTGAGAGAAAAGCTTTTTTTTAAATTATAATTTTTTTCACCCATCTCTAAAAGTGTCTCCAGTTAAACCAGCTGCTAGATCAGGCGATAAAGCTATTCCAACTTGCTATACAGACAGCAAGGCAATCTTGCTATATAGCAGTGTAGACAAACTCATGGTTACCAGGAATATAACAGTACAATTGTTGCTGGTTTATCTGCATTGTGATAGTGCATATGGATTGGGGAATCATTCTACCCTGTTACAGCCAAATACAGTAACATGGCAGTCCTTTCTAAAAAGAGTTTAATCATCCACTTAAAGCAATGATTTAATCAATGTGCTGAAAGCAGTGATGATAGTAAAAGAAAAAAAGGCCTGTATGGTTCCTTCTGATATGCAATTTTTTATATATAACCCAGATATTAAAAGCTATGAGATATTAATGACTTTTTGAATGATATTACAGCTTGGTGCCTTCACAGCTTTGATAAGAAAGTGACCTTTTGGGTTATATATAGATGTAAATGACTGCCTAAGGGAGAGAGTCAAACGTTTTGGACTTTGAAATTTGCAGGAAACAGTTTTTCCACACATCTTCAGTGGAAGCATTGCTTGGATCGCCTCTGGTATCTCTAGTGGCCCAAGCTGTATCTATGCCTTTGTACTCACGTCTGTGAACAAAGCTGCTCTTACGTTACTCTTTTATCAAAACTTTCAGTATAGCAATTTTTTATGTAGAACATGGTTGATCTCTTCAGACAATAAGGAACCAGAAGTATTTCCTCACTGGCAGCCAAGATAGACCTCATTCCTTACTTCTCTGGTCTTAAATCAAACCTGAATGTCTTAATTTTGTATCTCCTCATTGACTTACTGGTCTAGGGAGACCACTCTTCTGAGGGACTTTCTTTCTATGTTGATCACCGGTAGCTATCATCGACTTTGAGAAACAGCAGCTTGGAAAAGTGGACTACTATGAGGCTGAGCCAGGACTTTGATCTCAGCTTGTCAATTAGTGTTCATCTTTCTTATTATGAAACCTAAGTGCATTACTCAGTTCCCTATTTTATAGTTATGCAATGTTTTCTTAAGACCATTATTTGAATATTCCTCTGAGTTGTGAATTAAAAGGTAATGCAAAGGTAAGATCCATTCCACAATTCCCAATGAACAGGAAGATTTCTGAACATGAAAGGAACTGGCCTCACATTTTTGGCTGGGGACTCCTGAAACCAGATGGTATATATTTTGTACCTAAGCTTATTCAGCGTTTACTGCTGGCTGCTATATTAGTCCTGGCAGCTGCTTGCAAACCTCCTATCCCCCTGAAAATTAACACCTGGTTTCAGAAATACTGAAGTACAAGTGATGGAAAAACTATCTAGCTTCGTAAGAGGAACATTCATGCATTATTAAATGGAAATTTGTTAGCCCAGATATAACTCCTCTTCCAGAAGAAGCAAAAGAGAAATCTACTGGAAAAGGTAACTTTGTGTCATGGAGAAACCTTATTAAAAATAACAAATTGGAACTATTTATAAAAACGTTCAGGTAAATATATGTTACTGTCTATGCATGCCTTAAATGTTTGGAAACTAATCGTCTTGAGTGTGGAGGAACTTTTGCTTTTGTCCTTCAACTTTCCTGGTTTTGCCTCCTGCCCATGATCAACTCTATGCACCTCAGATTGGCTCTGCATAGGGATGTTGACAGTGCAGTATGTACTTCTGCCACGTTTTTTTGGCAATTAATAGGGGATGGGGCTTTGAGCAATATGGTCCTGTGGAAGGTGTGTTCCTGCCCATAGCAGGGGGGTTGGAACTGGCTGAACTTAAAAGTCCCCCCAACCTAAACCATTCTGTGATTTTGTGAGTGACTGTTAAATTGTTGGGCTTCCTACACTGCTTTTTCTGTGTCTGTGGGCACCCACATGTTAGGCAGTGACTTAAATTTACTGGTCTTTCACAACTTGATTTTGAACTATCTATTTTTGACTCAATGTATGTCATTCAGCTAAGACCTCAGAGAGCTTAAATGCCACCATTAAATTTACATTGTCTTTATTTTGCAAAATTTAATGCAGTTATAACCCTGTTTAAGACGCACTTTCACACTACAAATCAACCTTTTAGATAACCCAGTGAGAAAAACATATGCTTTTTCTTAATAGCTGCAATTATTCTTCCAGCTGTACAATATGTCCATGCACTGATACAGGGGGTGGTGTTTGTCTCTGCATGTGTTCGCAAGAGAAGACATATGCATTCCTGAGTTGAATTTGGGCACACTGTTTTACTGAGATGTAGTTAAGCTGCACATGAAAGCAATGGGGAAGCTGGAGAGTGGTATATTTTTGCAGCACATATTTGCAAGAATGCCTTTCCATCACTCTTGTCCTTGTACTCCTCTATGAGCTACTTTTTCTATTTTGGCTTTGACATGTGAATGAGTGCTAGTGCTTTGACCATGTTTTCCTTGCCAAACATTTTACTCATCTCTGGAGGAAGTGGACAACTACTCATGCAGCTATTGAGGATTCTTTTTTTAACATTTTTATTATACTTCAGTTGGCAGTCACTGGAAGAAGATATCTTGTAAAAGACAAGCTGTATTTATTTAATGTATTACATAGTGATGATATTGGTTTACAACATAATAGATACTTAGGTTGCAACTAATCCTACAGAGTTCAGAAAAGATTTTGATACTTTTGCAGCTGTAACTTTTGAGTAATAAGAAAGTTTGGTTGTATTTCAAACATAAACTTTATTAAAAAGAAATGCAATCCATAAATGGGTATTAAACTTGTATTTCAGTAACTTATGAGCATGTTGCTTTATAGAACTATATTACCTGAAAAGGTCCAAGTTTCTGAGACAATAAATTAGATTTCATGGGCATCTTATGTCTTAAGTTATAGTTGTAGCTTTTATTCTTTCTCTCCAAGAGGAAAATTCAAGTATATAAAAAAACTACTGCAGGTGATTAGAAACTAAAAAGGAAGAATTAACTACAGGGTGGAAAAGTTGGCCATCAGCAAAGTATTCTCAGTATTCTTACTGTCTTTTTCACAGGTACAGGGTGAGAACTTCACTAATAATTTTCAGATGCTTACTGAACTTTAAAGATTGGAGGAATACTTGGGATCACATGATGCTCTTCATGTATTAAAGTATTAAACTTTCATTTAGATTTGGAAAAGCACCTGTGTTCTAACTGCTTGGAGCAATAGTTTTCAGGACTCATCCTAAGGAAAGGATTTTATGGTAACGTGCACATAGATTTGCTGCCCTGAGCAGATAATAGACAAATCAGGACTGATTCTGGAAAAAAACTGTATTCGTGATATCATGAAATCATAGAATCATAGAATAGTTAGGGTTGGAAAGGACCTTAACATCATCTAGTTCCAACCCTCCTGCTATGGGCAGGGACACGTCCCACTAAACCATGCCACCCAAGGCTATGTCCAACCTGACCTTGAACACCACCAGCAATGGAGCATTCACAACTTC
>JASSUY010027957.1:0-11499 GCA_032466535.1 Forpus xanthops | reverse complement strand
CCAGCCTAAACACTCCAAGCCACAACTATAAACACTGGTGTTATCAGCGCTGTTCCCAAGCCAAAAATCCAAAACACCAGCTACTACTTAAAGGAGAAAAACAACTGCTGCTGCTGAACCCATGCCACCAACCTGGCCTTGAACACTGCCAGGGTTGGGGCAGCCACAGCTTCCCTGTGCCAGCGCCTCAGTACCCTCCCAGGGAAGAAGATGGTTTTGTGTATTTTACATGCAGGTTTCTTCCCATAGCTCTGAGCCTGTGCTTTGTGTCTTCTTTAGTAGAAACCTCACTATCTGCTAGACTCAGGCCATTCAATCAACACCACTGAGCTTGCACACTCACCAAGCTTGGGGCATGTGCTGGCTGCTTTTACAGCAGATGTGTAACTCACAGATGTAGAAGATGGGCTTGTAAGGGGATGAGTATGGCTTCCTTCAGGTTAAAACACAGCCACACGAGACACGAATGTATTTGCTGGTAGAAGTGATTCAGTTGACACTGCTTATGTATGGGTGAAGTTTCACCCTGCTTCCAAATTTCTGGAAGAAAACAGCAAAAAGTGTTCCTACTGAGGAAAAGATCGTAGAATCCCAGTCTGGTTTATGTTGGAAGGGACCTTAAAGCTCATCCAGCCCCAACCCCTGCCATGAGCAGGGACACCTTCCACTGGAGCAGCTTGCTCCAAGACCCTGTGTCCAACCTGGCCTTGAACTGATACTGGAATAGAACTTGCCTGTAGTGCAGCAGCACTGCGCTGCCTCAGCCTGCTCTGCCTGGTGGCACAGTCACATAGGACAAGGCTTCCATCCCCAGGAGACCCTGCAGGAATCTCTGGTGAAGCCACAGAGCTCTTTAAAGACTTCCTTGTCCTCCTAAAGAATGCAAGTGCCCACTGTTCACAGCTTGGTGTGAAGTGTTCACGAAGTACTTATTATGACTTCCCAGTCTGGGTGTGTTTCCCCTCAGTTCTTGCACCTTTTTTCAGCCTGTGAGCTTTAAGGCTGGCCTGAAATTCCTGAAATAGGCCCAGATACTGCTCCAGAGACACTGAGTGCTCTGTAGTTTATCCTGCTGCCCACTGGGGGCTTTGCTGTTAAGCTCCATCTAACACGAGCTGTCTCCCTAAAGCCACTGCCCTCGGAGCATGTCATCTGGATTAGCTTCTCTGTTTGATGCTGTCCTGGCTCTGGTCAGCCCTCCGTTGCTCCACAAGCATTATTAATGCACTTTCTGTGCAGAAAGCTAATCTGGATTAACTTGTTTGCTGACTTAAAGGGATTTTTTAAAGCAGATCTGCAGTAGCTGCTTTCCTTCCGCTCAAGTGTTGCATGTCGGTGGGTTCCTGCGTTAAACTGAAGCTGCAAATGATTCATTGCAGAAACTCAAACTGAATCTTTAAACCCAAGCTACTGAGATGCTTAGGTGAGTAAGAACAGAAGGTTTGGGACTACCAAATCCCTTTCTAGGCGTGAGTAATGCAGCAGCTCATGTAGAAGACGTCATCTCCCAGGCATGAGCCATCTGAAGGCAACAGACAGCAGGAGCTGGCACCAAAACAGTGGTCAGAGCTGTCTGACTTCCAGGATTTATTAGAGCTATCTCACCAATGCTCTTATGGAACATAAAAGGACAAGCAGGAGAATTCTAAGCAGTTGGAGGTCAAAATGCTTTCTCTCAGTTCCGAAGGGAGGAACAGCAGAACTGTTTGATAAGGAATAATGAATGGATGTTCCCTTCCTCTGGTCTCATGGGGAGGGAGCATTTGGCAAAGCTCACACCACTGATAACAAACGTCATGGATGAGATGTAGCTTTTTGGAAGAATTTAAAGCTGCAGAACATCATCGTATAGCAATAATGTTGGGTTTTCAGGTCTAAATGTCCCATCTCAGTGAGAGAAACACTTCCTATGGAGGTTTTTGTGCCAAACACCAGGTCTGATGTTTGCAGGAGTCATCTAATTCCTTTCTAGACCTAAAGTATGAACCTACAAACATCATAGCAGGGCAGTGATTCATGTGGTTAAATAACTGGTCCCGGTCAGAATGCCACGTCAGGAGGAATGCAGGAAGGGGGAAACAGCAGAGGAATGCTGCCTGTTGTGCCAGGAATATTGATCCTTTGATGGAAGAGTGACTAATTTTAAAGGCTGATTCTGGTTTTTCCATGCAGTCTAGGGAGCATGGCACCAGCGTGATGACTAATGAAAGCAATTCCCTGCCTTCACCCTGAGAGGCAGGGGCGAGGTGGAAGCTGGAATGTTTGGTTTACAGGATGGGCTGCTTTACACCAGAGCTTGTCATACACCCAGCATTGCTCAATGGAGCCCTGCCTTTTGATTACATTGAGTCCCTGCACTGCAAGGAGATGGGAGATGGTGCTTTAGAGCATAAGGAGATGGGTTGAGATAGGTTTCCTCCTGAAGATGTGTGGAGCTGGGCTTTCTGAGCAGTGCTGGGTATTTATTGTGCCACAGCACCCATGTGGTCAGTGCAAAGCAGGACCTGGAGCTTTCATCTGCAGCCCGACCTCCTCAGGGCCACCATCCATAGCTCCGGTGCCAAGTGTGGTTGGGTGTGGAGAGGTTACCTCCAATCCAGTGCCAGAAGCTCGGTGTGCAACATTTGCAGCATCAGCTTGGCCAGCTCCTCCTGAGAATGCCGACACTGAGGGCCATCAGCCTTTAGCTGCAGTGGGATTCCAATAGCCAAACTGCCTCCTTCCCCTCTCTCCAATGGGGAATGCAGCTTTTGAACTCAGGTTACTTTATGTGATGTACTCAACACTTTAAAAGTAAGTCACTACAAAGGGCACATGCTCTGCAGTCTTCCCTTCCCACTTGATCTTCCTTCTAGTTACCTCGTGCTCCAGGCAAAGGTGTCTGATGCTTTGTGGGGTGGCACAGAGGGTGAACAGGGGTACATTCAAATCCAGCAGCCTCTGTGCTCTCTTTGGGTATCTGCATCTTCAAACAGCCCAAATATTTCTTGCTCTCATTTCCAGTTACAAAGATCTGGGTGTTTGCAATGCTGAAACATGAGGGACACTGGATTTACTGGGACTTGACAAAAATCAACCCAAAATCCAGTGTTCTCTACCCTTTTGGGGGCACCAGGGGCTCACACCCTCCTCCCCTGATTTATTCCACCCCTTTGCAAGCCTGGTTTAAACTGCAGCTTTCACTTGCGCTTCATTTCCTCCTTGACCCCTAATGTCCTTTTTCCTCCCCAAACCAGTCTGCCTTCCTCAGCTTCAGCAGCTTTACAAGGAGTAGCAAAGCACAGTAAGTTTAACTTCGTTTGGTCTAGGATTAAAATGCCTCATGGTGCCTGCCTGGCTGGCCTGGGGTTTGAAGCCAAATAGAGGAGAAGAATGCTGCCTCCTCCCCTCCAAAAGAATAGAGGAGCTGGGCTGTGGTGTGCAGGCTGAGCTTGCCAAGGGGTTGGTGTGGGGAGGATGAAGAGGCTCTCCACTTGTCATGCTCTAGGTGGGGATTAGATTTCTAAAGGAACTAAGCCTTTCCTGAAAGGTGAAGTAGGAAAGCCCCAGTGTTGCTTTGTGCTGGGTGTTAACTGCATGGGCTTAGGGTGTGAAGCACCTCACCCTGGGCTGGGTGGAGGTGATCTCCAAGGGTCTGCTGTGTGAAAATGAGACATGGCTGAGTCTCAGGGATCAGCTAAAGCACTAAAAATGTTCTTCATTATATCTTTCTCAATCCTGTGCCAGGCATGTGCGCTTCACCATCATTTATGTATCCTCCAACCCAGACAGAGCTCCAAAGCAATGAGCCGTGGTGCTAGAGATATTAAATCCTTCACCAAGATGTGGGCTGAGGTGAAGATTGCACATAAGGACATTGTAGGTAGGGAGGGCTGGGTGATCTCACCCTATGAGCACATCCCATATCCCCACTCCCTCATTCCTGCCCTGTGGTCAGCAAAGCACACTGGACTCATCCTTAATATCCCAGGGCATGAGGGTTGCTGGCTTTTCAACAGGGAGTCAGACCATGGGACCCTCAGCAAAGATCACAAGATGTCATTGTGTCCCAGCATGGTGCTGAGTGCACAGCAGAATGGGTGTCACTGGTGTATGTAGGGGTTGGATGTGTTGCACAGCTCTTCCACACTGGAATTACCTCCTTCCAGACTGCAAAAGTAGGGCT
Source organism: Forpus xanthops (assembly GCA_032466535.1). Lineage (NCBI taxonomy): Eukaryota > Metazoa > Chordata > Aves > Psittaciformes > Psittacidae > Forpus > Forpus xanthops. The sequence continues at coordinate 7,334 of JASSUY010027957.1, read as the reverse complement.
GTGATGTTGGATCACTGGAAACCAGGAGTGTTCTTGTACTGGCCTAGAGCAAAGCTGGGAGTAGAGACTTCTCATGGGGATTTGCTCTGAGCCCTTTTCTCTTGCTACCAAAAGTAGGTTATCAGCCTTTAGCTCCAGATGCTCCTTTAATAGGCTCTCTTTCTCCTGTTTTCTGGCTGCTGTTTCCAGAAGGAAAACAAGCCTTTCTGACTGTGCAAGCTCCAAGCGTCCCATGGCCCCTCAGGTCACATCATCTGGATCTGGTTTTATTGTTTAACTGGAGGGCATCTCTGAATGGCGCTGCAGGAAGAAGCTGTTCCCTGTGAGGGTGCTGAGGCACTGGCACAGGGTGCCCAGAGAAGCTGTGGCTGCCCCATCCCTGGCAGTGTTCAAGGACAGGTTGGATACGGGCAAGCTGCTCTCTAGTGGAAGGTGTCCCTACCTGTGGCAGGAGTTGGAGCTGGATGAGCTTTAAGGTCCCTTCAACCCAACCCAATCTGGGGTTCTATGAAGTCAATGGGACTCGTCGTATTTGAGAAGGGAAATTAAGAACTTGGGAAATCCTCTTTGTAGCTGCAGGGATTTAACTTTCTGAGCACGTTTGAATCTTCCTCATCCTCCAAGGCAGAAAAGCTGAGCAAGTCCTCTCTGCTCTAATGTTTAATTTATTTCTCAGCAGAGGTGCCTGGGTGCCATGGGACCCTGCCAAAGGCAGACACTTGCATATGATTTGTTTGTCCTGCAGAGTTTGGTTTAGGACCAAACACTCTTTACTTCCCTGGGTACCTTTGGGGGGCTATCAAGTGTTGTGTTCCCTCCCTGTTCCCCATCTCACTGCCTAATCCTTTCCCATAAGGAGCAGAGGGAATGCTTGTGTAGAATGTGTTTCAGTGATGCTGAAGGGTCTAGAGTCTGATGGAGAATGGCTGAGGGACCTGAGGGGTTCAGTCTGGGGAAGAGAAGGCTCAGGGGGGACCTGACCGCTCCCTACAACTGCCTGAGAGGAGGATGGAGACAGGAGGGGCTGTGCTCTGCTCCCAAGGAACAAGGGATGGGACAAGAGGAAACGGCCTCAAGCTGCACCTGGGCAGGTTTAGGTGGAGCTGAGGAACAATTCCTTCCCCAAAGGGTGCTGGGGCATTGGGACAGGTACCCAGGGCAGTGCTGGAGTCATCATCACTGAAGAGATTTAGGAGGCATGTAGGTATGGTGCCTGGGGACATGGGTTAGTGGTGGCCTTGGCAGTGCTGTGTTAATGGTTGGACTGGATGAGCTGAAAAGTCTTGTCCAACCCAAATAATTCCATGAAGTACAGTAAGTGACAGGGCTGGGTACACAGCCTGGTTTCTTAATCTCATCTGGTGACCCTGTACATCATGAGTTCAGGGAAGGGAGCTGTGCTGGGTGCTAATCATAGCTAATCTCATTAACTGCAGGCTTCTAAGGCAGGTTTCCTTGCACTTTCAGGAGCAGCTCTGCTTGAGGGGATAAGGTTCTTGCTGGAGGTTTATGCTGCTCAGGAATACCACTAAGCTGGCCCATGGTTTTATTGAGGTTGGGGCAGCTCATCTACTGTTGCGTCTGAAACAGGAGGAAAGCCTAGAGAAGAGAAGGCTCCTGAAGGGGAGACCTTAGAGCAGCTCCAGTGCCTAAAGGGGCTGCAGGAGACCTGGAGAGGGGCTTGGGACAAGAGCCTGTAGGGACAGGACAAGAGAATGGCTTTAACCTGCCAGAGAGGCGATTGAGCTCTTTTCACCCCAAAACACGAATGTCAGGGCCTTACCTGATGTGTTTCTGTTCTCCAGGTGCGTGTTACTATGACTCTAACCAGTCCATGTACGTGTTTGGTGGCTGCACACAGAGCAGTTGTAATGCTGCCTTCAATGACCTCTGGAGACTCGACCTGAACAGCAAGGAGTGGATCCGGCCCCTGGCGTCAGGTGAGAAATGCCACTATCAAATGTGTAAACCTCACCTCAACCCTGCAATGGCTGCGCTGAGGCTGGGTTTCCCCATGTGTTTTATCACTATCTGACCAGCTTTCAGATGATACTGGGTACTTTTTGGCCACAGACTTCAGTATCCTCATACCTGCAACACCGTACTGGGTTGTTCCTCTTTGTCTGGAGGAGCAGCTCGGTGCTGGTTTGTGCCGTATGGGATGAGTGACACTTCCCTGTGACCACAAGAGCCTGTTTTGTTAATAGTTGATGTCTCAAAGCTGAGAGATTTGTATTGAATAACCTTGGTAGCTGCCACCTCAGGTATGCTGAGGAGTGGAGGAGACATGCCCGTGCGAGCTACCCGCAGCGTGGGAAAGCAGGTACATTCCTGCAGTCCCCCTGCTCAGGGCAGGAAAACAGCAGCACTGATTTCCCACCCTTGGGTTTGGACTCCACATGTCACACACGCACTGTGCTTGTTTTCCTTCTGCTTCTCAATCTGACTAAAATAACTCTGGTGACAAGCAGGAGAACTGGGGGAGGAAAGTCAGTGTTAAAGCAGTGATTGCAGTGAAAGCTTGATGTGTAACTGAGAGTAGGAGGAAGAAAAGGAGCCCAGCATCCACCAGCCACTCCTTGCTGATGTGTCTGCTTGGGTGCAGATCCTCCTCCATTGTACTCTTTAGTATTGTGGACTGTTCAGTTGTTATTTAAAGTCGTATTGTCTGACGCTTCTTTCCCTTATATGAAGTCCTCCCAAATCCAGATGTTTCTGCGCCCTGGCTTTCTCTGAGTATTGGTGAGCTGTCACTTTGATACATTATCATGTAACTCAGTGCTTGGTAGCTGCTTGTGCAGACTGATACCCAGCAAATTCCTCATAGTTTGACTTTTGCATCTGCACATCCCCTGCGTGATGTTTGCAGGTGAGAATGAACTTAAAATGGAGGGAGAAAAGCAACCACAGCCTGCACATAAGTGAAAACCGGCTCTCACTCTTCCCTCTTCCCTTCTGGAGCAATCTCCCTGCGCTCAGGGGTGGAGAAGAGGCCATGGGTAGCATAAACAGGATACTGGGCCATGCAGACCTCTGCTCTGACCCAGGATATCTATTCTTCCAGCCCAGCGAGTTCTTCCGTCGCATTGAATGCGGGGCACGACTCGCAGTCGTGTCCATGGCTCCAGCCGCCGGCACCCAGCTCTGCTCACTCACCCTCTTGGTATTTCAGCAAGTCAGATTCCCAGTGCCTTACTAACAGATTACACTTTGAAAAGAACGAGTCCTGTGGGAATATGTGTCAGAGTTAAGTCCCATGGGAAGATCCCCTGAGGAAATCTTTCTGCATGCTGTCACGAGCGCGTGGAGCGAGATGGGATCGCAACTGAAACTTCAGGCAGGCTCACCAAACAGAGAGCTCTTGTTCCTTGGTCTGCAGGGGAGATGAGTCACTCCCTGCTTGTGCCCCTGGTGCTATCTTACACATAACTGCTTGTATCTTACACATCACCGCTCTCCTTTTTGTGTCTTACACATAACTGCTCTCTTTTTATCCCTTGGTGCCCTTAACCAGAGGGTTGGCATCCGCTGCCTGGGAAAGAATAGTGGCTGGAGGGGGCAAAAGCTGAGAGCTTTGAAACTCAGGAGTCAGAGTTAAATAAGGCAGGAGAGCTGTTATTCTTTACAAGAGCTGACATTGATGGATTAACCCTCGCTGTGTGCAGGCTAATTGCTGCTGGAGCTTGAGGAGTTCCCACACCTGCCCCTACGGACTCTATAGGGTAGGTCTTGCTCCAGGATAAGGCATCAGCTGTTCCATGAGGCCAGTTCTTGCCCAGAGAGCTTGGCTCACACTCTACTTGCACACTCATTAAGTGTGAGCATCTTCTCTAATGAGACCTGGGTAGGGCTACCTAAAGAGACTGGAAGGACAGTGCCAGGGCCACACTAAATGCCTTGGACATGTGTAAGCTGAAATAACTTCATCCTTTTCCCTCTCCAAAGGGCTTTTCCAGGAGAAAACACCCTATTCTGTTGTTGTTTGTTCATACCTGTTTTTCCCTTGGGTTTTCTTCCTTGTAGGCATGAGATGACATCAGGGCTGGATAATTCCTCTCCAGCCTGAGCTGCTGTGCTTCACCCAGCAGTAAATATTTAGCCTTCAAAGGAGTAATTGGCCTGTGTTGCTTTTAGTCTCGGAGAGGAGGAGGGAGATAATTGCTTCCAAAAACCCTAATTTTTGAGGTTTCAGAGTATTTTTGTGCTTAGATCTAAAACAATGGCATTGACTTTGGACTTATTAGGCTGGAGCAGAACAAGAGAGTCAATGCCTGGCTTTTATGTAGTGCTTTTTCCTGGTGGGGCTCAGCGCTCTACAAAGGAGGGCGTAAAGGCATCAGGATCTCTATTTTAGGAACATGAACAGGAATGCCTCTCAACTCTTCTCCCTCAAGCTCTTTTGGCCAGTCCGGAGCTGTTTTCCACCTCCTCCACTCCCACATAGGAGCCTTGCCAGAGCAGGAGGGGAGTTGTAATTAATGGCCCTGGCATTACGTGGGAAGGCTGCAATGTTATCCCAGGGTAGGTGGTCCCTGGGAGGCAGGAGCCTTTCTCCATGTGTTAGGGATGCTTGCTTTATTCTCTATTGATTTGCATAATTAACCTGGGCACTTGTTTGACTTTGAGCCTATCTGCACAGAGGAGAGCCTGATAGAGAGGACTGGAGGTGGTTTACCCTGGAGTCTGTTGATCCAGCTGGAGGCAAGGGTTAGTCTCCACTCTGACTCAGGCTGCAGCATGCCGCTCCTGCAGCGAGGAGGGTGGCTTTGGTGGCAATAATCCCCTGGTGCTCCCCCAAAACAAGCTCTTGTGCAACTGGAACAGCCAAGGAAGAAACCAAACCCCTTTGCAATAGAGAGCCAGGATTTCATGCAATGGGGGATGTTAGGGTTCCTATAGTGAGGGCTTTGGCGTGGGGTTGGAGCCGGCCGATGCAGACTGTGCTGTGGCAGGGAAGGTTTGTCCTGTTTCCATGTGGTTGTGAAGCACCCTGGGTGAGATCCCTTCCATCTCTGCTATGAATGCTGCTGGCAGAAGCTGCCTTGGCCACCAGCGCTGAACCAGGACCTTCCCCATCACCTCTGTCTCCTGTTGTGTCCTCCTTGGGCTGCAGGGGATAAATTTGAGGTATATCCACATCCCAAGGCAGTTTTCCTTCTGGCCTGCCATGCTATTCCAGACTGTGTATTCCTGCAGACTTTCTCCCTTCCTGTATTTGTTAGTTTATATTCCTCAGGAGCCCTGCACTTGGCCTCTGCCTACACCAAACTGGGAAATAGCTTTTATAAATCAGAGAGAAAAATGCCAGGAGTTTTGCCCGTGATCCCAGGGGCTTAGGGGCAGAGACTGAAAGCTTTTCTTTCCCAAACCAAGCCTTTTGCTGTGCTGGCAGAGTGAAGAATGGTGTTATAAAGAGCAGGGCCTTGAGAGAGAGGAACGTGAGCTGAAGTCCTGCAGGATCTGCACATCCTTCCTGTTTCTGCTTTATTATCCACAGCCAAGCATGATCCCATCTCCTTTCTAGATACCTGGGGATGCAGGAGAGCTGGAAAGGCCCCAGTTCCACCCTTGGTGCTGTGTGTTTTCCCACTGTGAGATCCCACTGTGCTATCAGGGGACTCAAGGAGACTCATGGCTCTGCTCTTCCTGTTTGCTGTGGAAGGCTCTCCATGTGCCCACCCTTCCGCCGGGGAGGTGGGACTCCAGGGCCTGTTTCCTGGTGTTTTGCTCTCCCTGCACTCACGCTGCATTTGCTTTCACCGAGAGATGGGTGAGTTGCTTATCTCCCTCAGGATTTGAGGATAAAACCAGCCTTAGAGGTAAACCTTGTTCATTAGATGCTCTGATCCCCTCTGTTCTTGTTCAGTGTCAAGGCACAGCCACATCAGAGCAACTAATGCTGCCTGCTTTAGTCTGTAAATGAGTAGAGCACATCAGCCTGAAGTCTGCACTGCAGACCTCCCAGGTATCCTTAACACCAGAAGTGTGCAAAAACCCCTCTCCCATGTTGGTTGTTGGTTCTTCTTGGCTCTGTTCTTCCCCCAGATCCTCTCTGTGCTTTGAGTGGGAGCTGCTGGAGTTTAAGGCTCAGGTTTCCCCTTGTGAGCTGAGGGGAAGGTGCCTTTGATGGTGTTGTGTCAACAGAGCTAACAGCCTGAAGGAGGCAGGAGAGACTCTGCTGTCACCTGCCCCAGGTGCTTCTATCAGATGTGGTCCCAGGTAGTTGAGGAGCGGTTTGCCCTTGATAAAGCTCTGCAAAAACCTTGCCTGGAGCCCAAAAGACCCAGCCCTGTTTCCATCATCCCCTTCGAGAAACCAGGGCAGGCGCTCAGAGCAGTTAGGGAAGCCTGAGAATGCTGGGCCTGGTCTGGAGTGAGTTTACTCCAGGGATGTGAGCTTTGTGGAGCTGAAAGGAGACAGGAGCTGCAGCAAAGCACTGCACTCCCAAGGGATGGAGATAGTTGTGCAGGGGTGATCCAGCCAGCATCCAGCCCTTCACATCCATGCATTAGGGCAGCACCCTCCTGGCAGGCGGTCCAAGGGATCACTGGGGTACAAACCTCCCTCTGTGTGGATTTAAACCCCACTATGCCTGAAGAGCTCCTGAGAGCTTCAGCTTGTTCTTTCCTGGGCTATGTTCTGCATCGTCTTCTTTCTGAGCACCTGGAATGGGCTAAGACTCCTCACTGAACCACTCAGCCCTGACCCTGTGTTCCTCTGTTCCCCTTGCAGCATGACTTACCTCGTGGTAATGTAGTGAGTGACCCAAGGCACAGCTTTGCTTTGGGGATTAACCCCCCCCCCAAAAAAAAATGCCCTGTCTGTGCTATTGGCTTCCTTTTAGAGCAACATTTCTCAGGCTGGGCACTGCCACCAGTCTCTGAGAAACCGTTTGTGAAAGACTTTGTAGCAAAACAGATTCTTAGCAGAGTGGATGCAGGAAGGGGAGCTGGGAGAGGCAGGTCGGGAAAACGAGCTTCCAAATTCAGTACAGCTCGTTGCCACTTCCAGCCTTGAAGGGACAACTGCAGAATGGTCTCTGTGTGCCCCCCTGTGCTGAGTGTACCCCAGAGTGTGAGCAGCAACACACAGCAACTCTGCTGCAATCTGGGGAGACCCCCCCTGCAGCCCTGATCCAGCTCTGGGGCAGCAGCACAAGAGGGATGTAGAGCTGCTGGAGTGAGGTCGGAGGAGGACATGGAGATGCTGCGAGGGCTGGAGCAGCTCTGCTCTGGAGCCAGGCTGAGAGAGCTGGGTTGGGTCAGCCTGGAGAAGAGAAGGCTCCTGAAGGGGAGAGCTTAGAGCAGCTCCAGTGCCTAAAGGGGCTGCAGGAA
>JASSUY010027956.1:0-31677 GCA_032466535.1 Forpus xanthops | reverse complement strand
TAGAGAGCTCCTAAGCTGTGTAGTATGGAAGAGCTATACTTTTGCTGTCTCTCAGTCTACTGATTTTGCCATTTCGTGGTGGGATCCCAGCAAAAGATGTAATGGCATGTTGAGATGGAATGAAAACAGGTATGTGATAGTCTTCTTGCTGTTATTAATTCTTGTGGGAGCTGTGTGGTTTGTTTGTTTTCACTCAAGATGCAATCCTAGAGATAAATGAAAAACTGACTTCTGATATGTTTTCTTTAAATAGAATGCTTTCTATTTCTTATGGCTTTAAGGTAATACTTGAAAGCATTACTAGAATCTACTGTGGAGGTGGAGGATGGTGCTATTTTTCCTAGGACTGCTTAGCGATGTTTTTATAAAATATGCCATGAAGTTTTCAAATTGCCCAAATAACCATTGAAAGTGGCCTGTGTGAGTAAAGGCCTGAAACTTAAGGTTCAAGTGTGCCTACTTCTTTTTCCTTTCCCACTGGGACCCAGCAGCCTGCCTAAAGAAACACAGAAACAGGATTTAACAAAACTTGTTTCTGTTTGTTCTCCTGGAAAGTTTTGTTTGCTTACTGGCAATGCTTCTGAAATTCTCAATGCAACTCATTCGCGTCAACTTTACAACTTCACTGGCAGTGCAAACCACTATAAACTAGACCTCATAGGGTTTTCTATCTGCTTTATGTTTTCATGGATGTAAATTACTAGATGATATTCTGAACCAGGCAAAGAAGGACTTTCTCAATCCAAACCAGTTACTACAAACAGATAAGTAAGGCTATATGGATTTCCAATATGCTTTAATTACTTGTGTAGATATTCCTAGTGTGTATCCCTAAAAGATAGCTGCTTTCTCTTGAAATGAAAGTGAAGCAAGCTACCTTTCCAGGTGGTATAGAGCAGTATGAGTAATTTGTCAGTGAAGTGTAGTGCAGGTATTGTGCAGCTTCAACATCCCCTTGCACTGGATTTCCTTTATAGGAAAGATTTCTATAGCTGCATGGAAGACGGAGGCGAATAAGAAATCAAAAGGTTTTGGCCCTGTTCTTTCTGATATGCAAAGGCAATGCTGGTAGTAACCTATTAGAGATCTAGCTTAGCTGCCTGGTGAGTGCTGGGTTACAAATCCTCTGTGCTTCAGTGCTGTCTAGTTCAAGAATTTGATTCTGCATGCCGTGATTCTGGTTATAAACAGACTGTTAACTGTCTTAAGTTAAATGGTGTGAGAAAGTTGTCAAAATGATGACAGCAGGGCTAATCTTTAAATCTAGATGAAAACAAAAGCAGGAAGTGTGGTGCAAATGCTGATAATGGCTTGGTAGGAGCAAAATCAGACAATAGTGCTGTCCTCAGTGGTATCCTGGGTGATACAGAACAATGACTATGATTTTGAGTGTCATCCTTATAGATGGAGGATGCATGGCATTATTATTTAGTGCCTATGAGCTTAGTGTCCGATCCCCATCTGTTTACAAGAGTTGAGTACTGGCTTTTCACATTAAGAAAACAGACGACAATTCTTGAACTGAATGGCCACATGGGCTTTTATGAACCGTTGAAAGCATTCATATCAGGAAAGCAGTGAACCTGTTATGAATACAGGTAAATAGAACAGAAGGTGCTCAGACTTTTTTTTTTAGCTAGTAATAATGATGAAACAGTGAAAACATGAATGAAAGACAATTGCAGAGTGTTTTGTAGATGAGGTTGCGGAAATTCATCTGGAATGTTCCTTAATTATTTTAATTTTGTCCTTATAGCACCATTGCACACCAGGAATGAATGTTCTGACTAATGTCAGTATTGCCTTGAGTTTTAAATCCACATATACCTAATATCTTTCCCTCTTAGATTCTAAGGAAAAAGATATTATTACTCTTGGCTTCTCTAGATAAGAACACTATAGAAGAAATATTGCTTGTTCCTTCGTGCCTTCTTCCTCCAAAAGAGGGGGAAGGGAGGATAAAACTGGTTCCCAACTACTCGGTCTGAAGTATTGTACCTGTTCTTATAACAAACTCTCTAAAATGAGCAAATATAACTATATATCTTGTATTGTTTTTTTTTTTTCCCTCAGAAAAAAAAAGATATTAGAAATCCTTTCTTGTAATTTAGCTTTGTTGAAGTCTATTCTCTGTTTTTTTGGCTGTTGCTAGTTTTTGTTTGATGCCTCAGAGGAAAAATTATGTCATACTGCTGCAATAAAACTTGTGATTTGACAGTTCTTCCTTTGTGTCCCATGAGGCAGAAGAGAATAGGATGAAATGGCTGATTCCCCTTTCATTGCACATAGGTGCACAAGAAGACAAGCAGCTGCGCTTCATGCAAAGAAATCTGTGTTAAGGCAGGGCTGCTTCACCTTGCCCATCAAGGACTAGCCCTGTATCATCCCTTCAGGTTTTACAAATGTTAATTATGCACAATGGGTCCTTTAACCTCAGGTCTGCGTTTTTGTACGCAATTCAATGCCTGATGTTGATCCTTATGTTTAAGACACTTTCATGCATGAACAACACCATGAAGAGAACACTGTAACTACTTTTGCTTAGCACTTATGTGTACTTCTGTCTCTTAGAAAATTGGCTCTGATAAAACTAATCAAAGTTTACTAAATAAAAAAGCTAGTAAAAGGCATTGCCCTTCTAAAATGGTTATACAGATGGGCAGCAGTCTTGTTCACTAATGAGCTGCTTAAATAGGACTGAGAGATCTTTTTTTTTATTAGGTAGGTCTTGCATATTTCAGTGGTCACTATTAAAATACTGACTGAACTTCTGACATTCCTTGAGATACATATGCCACATAATAAAAATGCAACTGAAAAATACTGAGTTACGTCCATGGTCTATACAGCAACATGCTGCTATCTAAAAATTATATATCTTGATTCAAATTATCAGCTCTTTGTGGGGTTTTTAGACTAGTCAGGTGGTTGATCAACAATACCTCAAGGAATTGAAATTGTTCTTCTCCGGTTTCCTCCCTTTGCCTAAAGATTCGCGCAGGAAAAGAATGAAGTGATATAGTGTAAGTTACAAATTGGTTCTGTTTTTTTGAAGTTGCTAACAAGGAAAAGAGCAACTGCAGTGCAACAGACTTCTGCTGTTGAGGAAATGAGGAGAAAGTGAATAATCTTAGCTTGTTTCCCCTGACAAGTTCAGAAATCAGTAGAATATTACTTTGATTGACACTTAAGTCACTAAATTATGCTTATGATTCACGCACCGTGGTATCAGATTTGATGTGCTAGAATATGTTACCTAAAACCTGTTTAAATCTTTGCTCTTGGGGAAAGGAAAGGAGCAGAAGCTAATAATTTGTTGTAATATTAAAGAAATGGAGAGTAGTATTTTGCATTTCTTTTAATATCTGCTGTGACTTAGACACTTACAATGATTTCTCAAGACAAATGCTTTAAATGAAAATTAGAAAGCTTATCTGCTCCAAAAGGTTTTTTTTTTTGTTTACTTGTATGGCCTTCAAAGTGTTTTGGGGGCTTTATAGAGAGCTACTGGAAGAGGCAGCCCTTTTGAAGAGCTCTCAGTGTATTGAAGGAAGTGAGTGATGGCCATCCTCTGGTGGCTGTACTTTCTTGTCAGTGATGGGGACTGGTACCAGAGTTCTCTTTTGAAGATTGTGAGTGCATTGTAACAATGGAGGTCAGCAGGTATATCACTCAGAAGTTATTTTTGTCTTGTGTTTTGCTCAGCAGCCTCAGGAGAGTGGTAGGCATGTAATCATTTAGGTTAGAAAAGACCTTTAAGATCAAGGCCAACTGCAAACCTTGTGCTGCCAAGTGCACTGCTCATCCAAGAGAATACAGGTGCTAGAAATCACAAAATGCTAATGTAAGACTGTGATGATCTATCTCTTGTTTATGTTCATTTGTCTCTTTCTTTCATGTAGTGCTATCTGTCACTGAAAAATAATAAGTGCGGGGGGGGGGGGGGAATGCAATCTTTGCCAGGGCTTTCAGCATCATGCCAGGAATCATAGTCATAGAATAGTTAGGGTCAGAAAAGACTTTAAGATCATCTAGTTCCAACCCCCCTGCCATGGGCAGGCACACCTCACACTAAACTATGTCCCCCAAGGCTCTGCCCAACCCGGCCTTAAACACCGACAGCAATGGAGTATTCACAACTTCCCTGGGCAACCCATTCCAGTGCCTCACCACCCTCATAGTAAAGAATTTCTTCCTCAGATCCAATCTAAATTTCCCCTGTTTAAGTTTGAACCCGTTATGCCTTGTCCTATCACTACAGTCCCTAATGAGGACGCCCTCCCCAGCATCCTTATAGGTCCCCTTCAGGTACTGGAAGGCTGTTATGAGGTCTCCAGGCTGAACTGCCCCAACTTTCTCAGCCTGTTGTCATATGGGAGGTGTTCCAACCCCCGATCATCCTCATGGCCCTCCTCTGGACTTGTTCCGACAGTTCCATGTCCTTTATATGTTGAGGACACCAGAACTGTATGCAGTACCAAAAAATGCAGCTGAAACTAAAGTGTGCAAGCAGTAACATTTACTTCTCTGAGTGAGAAGAATTATGTTTGGATTTTTTAATACACAGTTCACCTGTGCATGGCAAGGTTGAACATGGAATTTGGCATGCAACATGAGATTTTGGGTAGAACTACACAATCTTTTATTTGTATTAAATAATTTGAGTAAGAATAAAAACCAAAACTGATGTTCTTTTAAGTAGCTCTTCTCTTTGAATATATCAACAATATGTATTTGAATTGCCTATGTTTGCTTTACTATGCTCTCAATATATATTTTTCCTTCATGTGATAAGTTTTAGTTCCTTAAACAGACCCTTTATAAATTAAATGAATGCACTTTTGGTTTAGTTCCTTTTTTTAATAAGGAAGCAGCTATAAAAAGAGCTCAGTATACTCTTCAACATCCTGGCTTGTTAAAGTGTTGCAAAGTTATCTAAAAAAAAATCCCATAATTTTTCATAATATTTTGAAATATACTTTATTAAAGTTAAACCACAGACTTTCAGTTTCGTAGTAGAAAAAAGCGCTTCACTGACTATATTTCCTACAAAACAAAACATCCAACTCTAAGTGGATGACAACTTCCAGGGAGCAAAAAGAGGCAAAATCCTTTTTGACCATATTTAACAGTAGTTTCAAATCACCATTTCTCTGCTTAGTCCACTTACAAATGCTGGTAGAATGAGCAGCTATATTATGCATGTTCCTTCAGCAATGCCTATGCCCTTCCTAGTGAAAGAGGAGGAGCTTGTGTACTTGTGACCTAGCTCTTGTAACTCAGTGTACATTGATGTTGAATGTGGGTCTCTGGCTAAGACTATATGCTGTAAGTTGTGACAGCTGGGCCTCAAGTGCTTATACTGTTTTTTCACTCCTGCTATGAGGGTGGTGACTGTGAGGAGTGAAGTATGGCATTAACAGTTGCAGGTAATAACACAATAAAGTGCCACAACCATGCTTACCAGTTTGTTGCATCAGTAGTATTCATATTTCTACTCTTCAGCAGGAAGAGCAGGTGCATGTTAATGTATGTCAAGGAGAGACCTTCACAGGGCTGTGGAAACTTTTCAACCTCTATTATTAATTTTTTTTTCTGAATGTTCTTTCAGTAAGAACTGCTACAACATCAAATATTGTTTGTGATGTGCTTTTAAATAAGAATCTTGTAAGTCTGGAGAAATTCCAGGAAATGGGAGAAAAAAAGTGAAGGTCTCTTCAGCACTGGAACAGAATAGACAAAATAACCTAGGTAACTGGGCTGGTTGCCTGGACACTGACACTAGGCAAGATGATTGAGACTGATAGAGGATGCAATCAGACCGTAATGTTAGCAAAGCTAATGCCAATCAGCATGGTGCTATGGAAAGCAGGTCGTGTGTTGTATTTTCTTTTAAGTTAGATTGGAAGTGCTAATGAGACGGTCTTTGCTTAGCCCTGTGTATGACACTGAGCTTGGATACAATGTGAATTTCCTTAAAGTGGCAGGCATGCAGTGATACGACAAAAATTAGCATAATGTCAGTGTATATCAAAGTAGCTGTAAATATGAAGCATCCAGTTATGGGGATGTTTTGTCATGGAATTCTCTGAATTTGAACTGGTTTTTTAGAATGGCATTGTGTTGTGGAAGCATAAAATAATTGCTGGCTTAAAGGAGAGAGGAGAGAAAATAACAGAAGCCAGTACTGTGTGCTTCTGAAATGAAGAGTGCAGAGTACTTGAAAGCAGCGAGGTTTTAGGATGCACTATAGGTGTATTAGCAATAATAATCGCTTAAGAAAGTATTTTTGGAGACTAAACATGTGTGCTACACTGGCATAGAGGTCTCCAGGTAAATAGATATGTAAATGTGTTTAATAAAAGCATCAGTGGAAAATATCTGATCAAATTTTCTTGTCATAAAGACATCAACGTTTTATTACCGTCTGTATTGTGAATTGCCTTTTCCCCAGCATGTACATGTAAGATACAGATCAGTAGCATTATTAAGTATGCCTTTATTCACTAGATGGTAATTAATGGTAACATTTCAAACAAAACATGGGCTTATTTGCTCATGTAGCTCACATGTTCACTCATATTACCCTTGGTGGGATGACAGCTGATCGGCCAACCCCAGCTGGATGCTGAGATGTGGAGGGGTGTGTTTATACCCAGGGGCTGCCATGCAGCTGCTTGGAGAGTCCTTGGCTCCAGCAGATACAGTGGTATCCCAGTGGTCCGGTTTGCACAGCCCCTGGCTGATGCCAGTATGTGCCAGTGACCTTGTACAGGTTGAGCAGAACCTTGTGGCCTGATTTTGTCAGTCCTTGCAGATTCAATAGGACCATCAGCCTCTGGAGCTTAGCAGTCCTTGGGAGACTGCCATACATTGCCTTCCTGCAGAGGCAGGGAAAGGAAGCATGTGTTATTTGCTTTCTAAACCCTTCAGCTGCATTGTGTGTTTTGTCTGCCCCTGAAAATTCAGCTCTGCCTTACTAAACAACTGTTACTGTGTTTAGAAAGGTTTGAAAACTAGCAAACAAAGAACCCCCCACCCCTCACCCCCCTCCTCACCCCCAAACTTTACAGCCCTTAACTGATGCTTTTGAGCAAAGCCCAGTATTGCATTGTGGCTTATGTCAACAGCAAAATTCATATAAGCTGTTAACAAGTTTGAGGTCTAATTTATATAGTTATATTTATGCAGAAAGGTGCAAAAGCTTTCAGAAATTTTGAAGCCATAATAGACAAAACATTTTTTCCATGATGGGGAATGAGCCAAAAATAACTGTGGAGACAGAAAAAGCCGTGTGCTTACTGAAACTGTTGGCTTCTTGTTTGAGGGAAGGTATCTCAGTTAAAGTTACCTGTCAGTTCTTCCACTATGTGGTGTTTTTTTTTTTGTTTCTATTTTGTAACAGATTCTCAGTCTTGTCTCAGTATTGGGTTTTATGTAGTTAGTAATTACACACTGACAAATTATGATAAGAAGCCATGTGAAAGAAAGTTAGTTTAGTATCCTAAATGGGACTTCCTGAAAGAAATCTCTTCAAAATGTGGCAGCTGATGCAGGTAAGATGGGCTTTGTCAATTTTGTGGTCTGGCAAGACCTCACTGAAGATGATAGGTGTCATGACTTTTCAGAAGCTGTTAAACCATATTTTTAGTGGTCTCAGTTACTTAGTTGTAAATGCATTGACAAACATAAGTGACTGTAATCCTGGCCAGAAACAGACCTGTGTGGGTTTTGTTTTGATGACAAATGATACAGAGAAGCTGCAGAAAATGAAGTGTACACTCAAAGAAGAGCTGTAGAAATGGTCCTTAGGAAAAATATAGAGACTGCTTTTGGGGGAAGAGCAGTCTGGAAAAGTCTTTGAAACTAAGGAAAAAGAAATGGCAGTGCCTCTTTTTCCTTGAGAGTGGGGAAATTTGGGGTCTGGTACTTTTTTTCTAACGGTTGAATTGCATGGGGGAAATGTCTGTACATGAACATCTTCCTCTGGAGAGAGATGTCAGTGAGGTAGGAATTATTTTCTGAAGACAATACTAGTAAGCTTTTGTGCAGCTCTTAAATTGATCAGGTATGGCAGAGCTTTTGCAAAAATGCAGGAAAATAAATCCAGATTTATTCAGTAAATAATGTCTGTAAAAATCTTCAACTGAGCATTGATGTTTTAATCAATTTCACAGAGACCAGTGCAGTTTAATTATGTATTGCTGAGATACAGCGTTAGTTTTATACAGCTGAGCCACAAGACTCTGCATAGACATCTTGCAAAAGATGAGAATATCACAAGGCATGATTTAGCCTACCTTGAAAATACTTGTTTTATTATTATGTAAAACGCAGGTGACAGACTGCAAAGATTGAAAAGTTGATTTTACAGAAAACAAACACAAGCTTCTTCTGTAATCTTTTCCCAGTACAGCTGATGTGGAAAATGCTGGTATTGCTTATAGTTGATTTGGAGCATCTTTTCTTGACTATGTTACTTTTATAATTAGTATCTCTATAAATGTTATAAACAGTATCATGTGGAAAGAAATTACTGATAGGAGGGGTTAGAGCAGCAAGGAACCACTTGAACACTTGCATGAAGTCCTACTGCCTGAAGAAGACCTGGCTGGAGAAGTCAATCTGAAAGCCTCTCACAGCTATGAGAAAGGACATGCTTTGCTAAGCTGCATCTGTCACCTATAAAGCTACTGTGGCCATCAGATGGTAGCAAGAGCAGCTGCAGCATCTGTTGCTGTCTCTCCTCCTGCACCCCTTCTGATCTGTGTCTGCAGTTAAATAGAATACAGCACTTACTGATGCCAGCTACTGCTATGATTAAATGGCAGGTGGCAATCTGTGGTGGGTGACAGTCACAATCAGCGGATCAAATGTGCTACATGAGAGCAGTTGTTCTATAAGGCAGGAGAGACAGTTTGCAGGCAGGATACAGCAGATGACAGGGCTACCCTAATATGCAGCTACCTAGAAAATGGACCTATGTCACTTCCTGGGAGGTGGGAAAAAACCCACCAAAACAAATCCAAAGCAAACCCCAAAGCAAAAGAAAACTGACTTAAAGGCAAATCTCTGCCTTTTTGAACTGCTGTAATGAGATTGATAACTGATAATACTTTCTCCTTCTTGTAAAAAGTGCCCAATTTCATCAGGCCTCTGCTCTCCTTTTTCCTGAGCTAAAGTTAACTGCAAACCTAAATGATGCTTTACTACACATGGACATCAGAAATGTGGCATAAATCTGAATTAGAAACTTTGCTAGAAAAAGGCTAACAGGAACGTAAGCCCTCCTGCATGCAATTAAATTTTCGATGTCTAATTGAAAAAAATCATCACATTAGCTGCCTTTCCAAAAATGCTCTGTAAAAAAGCCCCAAACCCATGCAACATTTTTGGTAAAGGCAATAAAGAGTGGGAGAGGTTGCAAGGGTGATTCATATCTAAATGACATTGGGGTAGATTAAATATATATAGGAGTTCTTGCGGCTCAGGACTTAAACAAATACCAGAGGCCAAAGCTGTTGGAAGGATAAATGTGAGAGCTCTGTGGCAATCGGTTATTGCTTCTCATGTCCAGGATGGATTTAACTGTTAAGAATATGGAAGTAATGCTCTGTTGCCCTCTCTTAACCTCCAGTGTGGTGTGTTAATCCTGCTCTGAAAGGTGTACAGCTGCTTTTGACCTCAAATGAAATGAGGTGGGTGAGGATGGTTGTGGTTTAACTGTGTCCATCCACAGAGCCGAGTGTGATCAACCAGACGGGGTGATGGAAGGGGGCAGATCTATCTTCTTCCTCAGTAAATCCATGCCTGTGTAAAAGAAACTGAAATCCTGTAGATTGGAACTGCTGCCAAAAGGAAATAACTGGTGATTAAAGGAAATAATCCTTGCTTTTTGATGGCTTGTTCAGAATTCGTGCAGAAGATGAAGCAGGGCGTCAAGTGCTCCTGAAAAGCAAAATAGATATTTTCTGTTGGCTGACATTTGTTTTTACTTTATTTCATTAAAATGGCTTTAAATATCCATTTGCTCAGGATTTTGGATGACATTATGTATGTGTTTCATGTGTCTGTAGAAAGAGAGGAAAAAAGCCTGAGTTTTGCTGCTTGCTTTTTGTTCTTTTTTTGACAGGTAACCTTTAGATCTATCTCTTTTGCCCAGTATTAACTCGGTAATGCCCTCATGGGGACAAAGGTTCTGGAACACGTAAAGGAGGATTGTTGGAATTCCATGTGCTCAAACTAAATGCAGGGCTGTAAAAATTTCATCTGCATTGCAATTACAAATATCCATATCTTAAACAATGCTTTTCCTGTGGCTGAGAATGGTCTGGCTAATTTAAATAGTTTATTGAAGTGCGATATGGACAACTAGCTATGAAATTAGCAGTATAATAGACTTATTTTCCAAATATTTCTCTTCCAATTGGAAATGTGGTTGTTCTCTGCCTTTTCAGATGTGGCTTCCTATCTCACCTGAGGTGATATTTCTTCTGTTTAAATATAAAAAATTGGAGTCAGGCATTGAAAGGGCTGTGACTGATTCATAATTACTTTTATAGGACTGATTGATAACTAGGGTGAGTTTTATTTGCCTGTTGCTCTCTGAAGTTTAGAGCTGGTGGTGGCAGCGGAGGGTAAGGTTCTCAGGTTATTGTTCCCTATTTTCAAGAAGTATTGTAGATGTTAAGTAATTGATACTACAGCTAATAAATTTTCCTACTACAGAAGGCTGCTTCTATTTTTGCCGTGGCTCAGGTCATTGCATTTCTATTGAGGTTCAGGCCTGCTGGAAGACGGGTAGACCTCATGGCAATACGTGAAAAGTCTTGGATCACAGGATGTTCTTCATAATCTCCTGTGTTAGCTTGGTTGGAGATCTGCAAACTGTGCTACTATGGAGACCCGCATTAACACAACTAATGTCTAAGGAAATTTTACCAGGGTGTTATTGTCCACATTCCTCCCACAAAAGTCTTGAACAATGTCTTGGGGAAATGGGTCATAGAAGGGATGCCCAAAATAAAAGGAGAACTGACTCCTCAGGCTTAGTCCCAAAAGCTAATCTCTGCCATTTGGGGTTCAGTCTTGTAGCTTTAAAAACAACAGGTCATCTGATGTTTCCTGGTTCTCCAGCTGAGGTTGTTGTTATCTCCAGGAGGTATGGGGACAATGGATGTGTTTTAGTTGATTGTTTTCTTTGCTGGTTTTGTGTGTGGGTTTGTGGGTTTTTCATTTTTGAATGGTTTATTTGGGGAGAGGAAGAGGTGGGGGGTTGTTTTTTTGGTGTGGGGGGGGTGGGGGTGGTTGGATTTTAATGAGGGTGGTGTTTCTTTAAGGGATCAGAGTCCTGGAAGTCTGTTTTGTCCAGGAAAATTGTTTTCATTTCAAGCTGAGATAAGGGTATGGTTTCCCTGAAAAAGTGTTAGAATTTTAATTAAAAACCAAGCAAAAGCCCTCCAGATGCAGCACCTCTGGTCTCTAGGAGAGTGAATGCTTGTGCAAACGGTATTTTCTAAGTAGTTGATCTGTACTGTTACAATAAGTGAGTGATTGAAGGCGCTTTATGGCTCTTTCGAGTTCACTCCCCTGTGGGAATAGATGAAGCCCAGTGAGATGTTTCAATAGGTAAGGCCACTGGAGAGAAAAGACCTGAGCAAAGAATAAGGAGTGGTCCAGAAGCATTTGTGTACAACCTAATTTCCATTTTAAATGTCATCTCTCCTACTGTTTAATTGTGCTTTGCTGCCAACCCATAAATACTACAATTCTGTTTTTGTAAAATCTGACAGAGTCATTATACCTTCTTAAAAGAAGAAAAAGGATTTTAAAAGCTTGTGTCTAGTGCTTAATTTAAGTATTGCAAGGTTTCTTCATGCCTGGAATTTATTCCAAAATACAGTGACTAATTATAAGTGTGATGTAATGAATGAACAGTTAAATTACAGCTTGTTTTTCTGTAACATAACTAATCATATTTTAGTTTCCTTGTGCTGAGTAAAGACCAGTGTAACTTTCTGTGCTCTGTAGAGGCTGTGATTAAAGTCTCTCAGCTTTCTGCAAACCTTGCTGTTGGGATGTATCAAAAAAGCTATTAAAATATTAATATTAATCCCAAGTTACATAAATCCACACTTCTTAACAAAATTCCAAGACTCACAATTAAACTTACTCAGAAAAAGAAAAAAGTCATGTAAATGAAGAGGAGGGTTTGGGAAGGTTAAGAAGGAAGCTTTTCCTTGTCGTCAAAACCAGGGATGGATGTAGGATGTGACACGTGTCTATGTGTAAATTGTAAAGTGGTAGGGCATTTGTCCTTGTAAGGTCTGGAAAGTGTTAGAGGAAAATACGTCATGCTCAGGTCCAACCAGTAGTGAGGCTGAACATATATTCCCAATAGGCACAAACACAGGTATAATGCCTTGCCACAGAGATCATGGACAGGCTTTCAGAGTGCTCACTAGAAGCACAGACAGCACCAGTGGCCTCATCATGCTCTGTGCTCTAGCTGAGTAGGTCTGCCTGCGAGGATCCTGCCATCAGGATGAAGCTCTCCCTGCCTGCCCTTCTCTTAATAACATTTCCAGCTACATGGCATCTAAGATTCTGGCCTGGGAGGGGGAATGACTGGGATTTCAGTTAGAGTTTCCAGGAACAGATGCGTATTTTATGTTGGACTGTGCCTGGGTTGAAATGCAAACCCAAGGAAAATCTTATCAATAGAGCAACAGTTCTTCTCACCTCTTGTACCATTTTGATAGGAGAATGCATAGTTTACATTGCTTGTAGGTTTATAAGGTGAGGGGAGGATGCCTGTGGGAGGCAAAGGCTCCATTCCATTAGGCTTACTGGCACTTGAGGACCAGAGCTGGGGCTTGCCTAGGTGATCTGTCCTCTAGGCTCTTAAGCAAAAGCTGAGCAGCTGGTATGGAAGTAATAACCAGCAGCCTAGCACCTGGCTGGAGGCAGACAATTTCCTTGTGATCTTCTAACAAGTTTCTAACCTAGGAGGACCGGCTATTGCCTGCATGTTCCCATATTTGGGTAATGAACTAAAGGAACTGCCTGGATTAGGCAGATTGAAGTTATTCAGAGAAAGATGGAAAGAAAGCTGCCTCTCTGCTGACATCCTATACCCATCAGGCAGGCAGGGTTAGCCCCACTGCCATCTGTTAGAAAAGCTGAGTTAACTTATGTTTTGTTTTTTTTCCTGTGTTTTTTTTTTTTTGGGGGGGGTGATTTTGTGTGTGGTTTTAATTCTTTTGTTAGTGTTTTTATTAGCATATCCAGGGAACTGTTTTAAACAGGATTTGGCTGTCCAGTGCATATGAGGACAGTGAGAGGAGTGCTCTAGCTGCCATTTTCTGGTCAGAAATTTGCCCAAGGTAGCCAGTGAAACTGGTGTTTCTTTGCAGCCACAATGAGTCAAAATAAAGACAGTGGGTGGCACAAACTGTACAGGGCTGCTCCTGCCCCCCATTAGTAGGTATCTGAATCCTGCTCCACATCTCAGTGCATGCTTCCTTTCAGTCTCTTTTCTGGCACTGTAAATAAGCCTCAGCTGTCTCAGTAAGAGCTGAGCCCTGAAAAGACTGCGTGTCCTAAGATCAGAATCCTGGGGAGCCTATTTGTAGTTGGAGTCTTTTCTGCAACAAAGGCAGCTGATCTTTGCAAATGTGAAGTAGGATTTCTTTGCCCCCTTGATGAATGGCAGTTCCCTGGGATTAAAAGTGTTGCTTTCCTGTGTGTTTTACAGAAAGCCAATTAATGTTGATTTGTTTGATTTCTGTTAGTTGTGGGGTTTTTTTTTCCATAGTTCTTTTCTCAGATTGAAAAACAACAAGGTGGATGAGTCATCCTTTCGGCTTTCCAATCCTTATTTTTCCTGTTACTTCCACAGTTCTTAATAAAACTATAGGGATTTGTTTCTATTTCTAACAGGCAGATAGGACACTGCTATGATAAGGCAAATAAGTAATGCTGTCTCTTAGACTAAGTTTCACAAACTCTGTAACTCCCAGAGTAAGCATCGATAATTTGTTACTGGACATAACTGATTTAACTGCATTTGACTGCTTACCAGGCCCACCACTACATGCTTGTTATTTTCCATGATGTGCCTTGTTTGAAACAGCATCATTAGCTATACAAATTTATTAGCACTGATTTAGGTTAAATGACAATGTATCATTGTGCGTAGCTGCCTATAGAAAATGTCCAAGCAATTTCTTTCTTCTCTCCATGAGAATAGAGCAGGGATGTGTGTAGTAATGAATATTTAGAGTGCTTTTATTAAAAAAGAACAAAAGAATCAACACTCCAACCAAACACGCTTTCTAACAGCATTCATTATAGTTTAATTGGAAGTTTACCAAGATGAATGTGGTTAAGGACTGTGTTGCACTGAAGGCAAGGGCTAGATTCATCCCTGCTGCACTTCCAAAGGACTCTGGAGCTATGCCAAGAGTGGATTTGGCATGTGTTCCATGTATTTTTTTGAGGATGCTCGGGGGGAGGATACTCATGAATTAAAGGCATGAGTTTAAAGCAGCAGAATGGGGAGAAAAGTACATCACTGGTACTTGTGACACTTTCAAGAATTCTGTATGTTCCATTTTGAGTTTCTTTTCTAAACATCTAAGTAAATAAATGTATTCTTTTCTGAGTGTCCTTGATAGAAGGGGGGAAGCCTTACAACAGCAGTGAAGTAACTGAACATAACCCTATAATAGTCATTCTATGTCGAGAAGTGCACTGTGGAGAAAGTGGTCTCCCAAGGCTGTGAATCCACAGCAAAGCCACTTCATGCTTAACCTTTGAAACAAATTGTAGTTCATTTATAGCAATAGCATAATTGGCAAAATTTTAATTTACATTCGCAACTTCTGTTTTAATCTGGAAAGCCATTGGAGCCTTGTGGTTGTGCAAGTGACTTAATGAAAGGTTGAGACTGTCTAAACAACAAAGGAGTTCCTACTGTCAAGTACCATGGTTTCAAAGCAGGACACATAGCTGCAATGCAGAAAACATTGGGGTTTTGCTATACAGTAACTCTGACATGTTAGGAAAATCTCCTCCTTGCTGTGTGCTTCATTTATCTTTCATAATCATAATCTTCACAGGTTAAAATCTAGGTAAGACTGGGTATAATCTGCACAGTACCTACTTGCAGGACTTCATGGAACAGCGAGTGTTCTGTATACACAAATATGTCCTGTACCCTGCTTGATTCCTTAGCTTAGAAGAATCAAATATTCTTGGGGTTAAAAATCAATATTGTTTTCAGTATGTTTGAGCAAAACAGTCCAATTGATTTGGAAGTTACAGGCTGTGTGATTTGTCTAGCAGTTTCTATCAGCATGGCTGAGGTAGATATCCATAGGAACAAAATATCCATTTGTCCTCAATTTACAATCTTTTAGTTGGAATGAAGGAACCTCTTTCTCCTTTTATCTTCATTTTCTCTATTCCTCATCAAGCAGGCTGCAAGTAATTAACACCAGGGTTTTGGAGATAAGTCTCTTTCTATTTAATTCTCACTTTCTCCACTGCTGTAAAAAATGCAGTATGGACTTTCCCCCCCCCCTCTTTTAAAAAGTCTTTTGAAGGAGACATTTTCTTCTCCCTGTCAATTCAACTGTACTTACATAAATGTTTTTTAGACACATTTAACATTTTACTTCAGGTACTTTGTCTTTGCCAGGGCTTTCCACCATGCATTCTCCATCAGAAGGAGCCTTTAATTGGTTCATAATGTCCTGCTTTGCCTGTGGAAATTTAGCTACCCCAATAACTTTCCTTCTCAGTCTTGTGCCAGGGAAAACACACTGATTCTTTTCATGTATTCCATTTTTTCTCCTTTTGCTTACCCTCCACACTTCCTTCCTCCCCATGTGTAGGAAGTCGCCCCTCTAATTCCTCCTTTTCTACTTTTTTATTTCTGTAGTTTACCTTCCCTTATGCTTAGGCAAAGTCAGCCTTCACATCAATTTTTTTTTCTATTGCTGCTCGCATTTTCACCCTCTGTGGTCATGGTCAAAGTTCAGAACTTGTCCTCTCTGACTTCTCTGCTTGCCATTTGAATTTCCTTCCTCTTCCTGCTGCCTTATTTCCTTTGGTGCTTCTCATCCTTCCTTGCCTGTTATATCATGCTGTTCTGCCACATCCAGTTCATTAGCATCTGTCCAACAACCTGTGTGTTTGGGAGCTTCTGAACTATGGGACACAATGCTATGTAAGGAGAAGTAATGACCTCCCTGAGCCCCTGTCCTGCTTCTTATCTTTGTGTCTGACTCTATACATAAATCAGTGTACCTGACACAAATCCAGACTGTCTCTGTCAAAAATGATCAAAGCTATCATAATCCTTCTCTAATGAAGAGATAGATTTTCATGCTCACCTCTGATCTTTATGTAAGTGGCCGCATTTTTGGCAGTTTTCTCTAATTAAATGGCTTTTGCAAGCTAGAGGTTGTCAGAATAAGTAGGACAGCATTTCCTGGCACCATTTGTTAAGGTATTCTGTCCTGAATGCCATCCTTAAAAGAGCCAGCACAGATATTTATGTTATCTTTTCTGCTGCAAACTCTCAACTGTGCACAGCAAATTTTTCAGGGCAAAGGAAAAGGAGTAAGGGAATAAAGTTTGATATAGCAGGTTTTAAAGACAATTTATGCGGGTGTTGTGGCAGTGTTTGTGCTTATCTTCATATTCTGGGGCTTTTGTGATCACTGGGTCAAATAAGCTTCAGTGTGAGCTGCTGAAGGAGCAGAATGCTTGATGGAGGTTATGAGTTTGTGTGCCTGGGTTACATCTGGAAGAAGGGTAAAAGGAAGCCTGTTCTCAGAACTTGCTGTGTTTCCTTAAAAAGTAATAATTTATAAGAATAAACTCTTGCAAATTTCAGTTTGCTTTCAGCCCAATTACTCAGCTACCTTTTAATAGAATAAAATCTCTGAGTCATGGTTGTCCTCAGGACTGCACCACATTTAGCAGCTGTGTGTGTATCTAGTAGGTTCAGGAAATCCTCCCTCTTACTTAAACTTGAAAGTAAACTATTTTCATTTTCTCATTAAAAAAAAGTATTTCTGTAAGTTTTTTAATGAAATGCAAGGAGTAGATTAGTACAGTGATGGTGATAATGGTGGTGTACTTTCCCTTACAGGTAAAATTGAAGGATGCTCAATGTCAGGAGCAGATCTGTTTGGTTTGCATCTTTTTGTTGTCTGAATAGGAACAGAGAATGAAATGCCAATTTACTTATTTATATGGGGACTAAACTCCCTTTTTCTTCCTGGGTTTGCTAAATATTTGATATGAGCTATAGAAAGTTCAATACAGGAATACCATGTATTTTATGGCAAGAATCTAATCATAGAATAGTTTGGAAGCGAGCTTCAAAGGTCATCTAGCGCAACCCCTCTTCAATGAGCAGGGACATATTCAACTATATCAGGTTATGTGCCTGGGAAAAGATAACTGAATCAAATTCTCAGTTTAATTCAGTGGATTTTGTAAATGCTGAATGAAAAGATATAAGAAGGCATCTCCATAGGGATTAAGCCAGAATTATTCCTGAACTGGACTTGATAATTATTCTTGCAAATAACTCTGAATCACCAATCTTTGTGTTTTGACAAATAGACTGTTTTCTAAAATGCTTGTCTATCCTTAACTATCTTAATTTATAATCTAAACATTTCTGTGTTAAGTAGTAGAGATTCCTCAACTGTGACCAAAAAAAAAAAATGATGCACAGTTTTTCATACTAGTGACATTGCTAGTGATCAAATTGATAGTAATTTTTAAGGTTTTGTGAATTTCATTCTAGTGTCTTTTTAAACTAGTTGACTTATTTCATTTTTCTAAACAAGCATGTTATGGCCAGAATCAGATCACTTTTATGATATCAATTTGTACTGCAGAAAACTATTACATTTTAATAAGATCTAAGATTCACAGAAACCACACTACTGTAGAATCACAGATTCAGGTATTAACAGGTATCCATTCTAATATATGGCTTCCAAAAATATGCCTCTGGAGAAAAGGGAACACCCTACCACCTGAAAATGAACATTAGCTTGTAATACTGCCACAGAATTGTGTAGTGATACAAAACCCATTGAACATAAATCAACATCTCTTTAAGTGGTTAGAGGACCTCACCTTTCAGAGCACCTAAGCAAGTTTAGTGGTATTTAATGTTTGTATATATTGTCTCTTCTGGTTTAATAATGATTGACATTTGCATGCTGTGAAGCTCTTTGTGCATCTTGTTAAGCATGCACAGTCTTGGGTGACATGGTTTAGTATGTGGTGTTCTTGCTCATGGCAGAGGGGGTGGAACTAGATGACCTTAAAGTCCTTTCCAACCCAAAACATTCTATGATTCTTTGGGTAGACTCCTGTGATGCAAAGCTATTGACACATAAGATTAAACCAAGCTATTCTTTAAAAATAAATCAATCATAGGAAGTAAATGCCAAGTCAAGACTGCGGGGAATACAGGTTCAGTGGTAATGATAACTGTAAAGAGAAACTATTGGAGTAGAATCTATTTATAGAAGGTATATGACAGGAGCATAATGCACTGAATGGAGGAGGAAATTTTTGTGCTGATAATGTGCACAGTGGCAGCTATATATATATTTTCTTCTGCACTCTAGAGGGTTTGTGGCTTTTTGAAAAAACAATTTATTTCTTGTGGAAAAATATAAGGGCATTAGAAAAAAAAATCCACTATCTACCTACAGATGGGGAAAGTATGTATATCATGGTCAAGCTTTCTCTGATTCCTGAATCCTGAATCCTTTTTTAAAGGTATCACATGACAGAAGAAACCTTGTGAGTTTTACATGCTCATTTTGCAGTTCCAGTTTTTCAGGGTGTCCAATGAGAATGGCTCTGTCCCAAAGCCCTCCCACTTCCTCTGCTTCCTGTGGCTTCAGACAAGGAACATTTTACAGCATTCATAGTGCTGCTTGAAGAGGAGTTGAAAGCTTGTAAGGATGACAGTACTCTGAATCAAGCATGTAAACTAACAAAAAAGCTTAAGAGGAATTGTGATGTCTCTTATTTACTAGGAGTCTTCTTGCTATTGGAGACCTTAGCAGAGTTAAAGAAAGCTGAATCTAGCATTGAACTGCTTTTCCCATCCTTCAAAAAACCTAATAAAGGAAAAAGGCAGAAGGATGAAGTCACTATGTACTGTCTCCAAAATAACTTGAAGGTATCCCACATTGAAATGCTGCTGCAAAAGACCAGGTTTCAAAATATTCCAGTCCCTCAAAAAAAAAAAATGGAAGAGATCAAACTGAGGTCTTAGGGGGAAGTGTATGACCTGAACATTTCTGCAAGTCTGTCATACTGGTTCAATTTGTACCTGTTGGCTTGGCCATCTGATAGGAATTGATTATGTCTGAAATACTGTACTATAAAAATGGTTCAGTTTGGCTTCATTGAAAAAAAGCAACTTTTTGATTCAGCACTTTTCTTCGACAATTCTCTTACATGACCTTCACCTCTGCATATTGGTTTAGTTACAAAATATAATCCGTATTTTTTCCCTTTTTCTGTTCAGCAAGTTAATGTTCATCTTTGTCTTTTTGCTGTGTTTGCTTTAATTACTGCAATGGCATGAATTATTCTTAATCTGGTATCTTTTATTATGCCTATTGTGATAAATTAGTCTTAAAGAGTAGGTCAGCATTCTACACTGTAATGGATTTTGCAGTCATTGGGTTGCTGCATTAGTAATACATCAGTGTTCTGGAGGATGGTGGAGGAGGTAGTATTCTACAGCTAATTGCCAGTGCAGTATGAAAGTTACCTGTGAAGGCATCAGATATCACCTGGATCCATTGTTCCTTTTCTTCTTCACACATCCTTACCTTCAAAGACGAAGTTTCACTATCTATAATCTGGCACACTGGGTGGAAATTTCTAGATCAAAACGGTTGCCTATGCTCAAAATATTGAAATATTGGTCTCAATCTGTTAATTCTGAGGATAGATTCAGAAAAAAAATAGAGATTGCTTGCTGCTTTGCTAGATGCATTAGTTGTTGATGGTTTAGACTACTATTTTGATTGCTGGTCTGCCGTTACATATGGTGTTTGATGGAAAATGCAAAGCTAAAGTGAAAAGTTATTGGAGACTGAAAATTTGATAATTGGTTTCTGGTAAAGGTTTAGACTTGACAGGGAAGTATATCTTCATAGTGCAGCCATTAGAAATACAGGGGATTTGGATCCCTTAAATAAATTGTCTATTACTATCAGCTGTCTCAGATATATTCTGTAGGTGATTTTTTGTCTTAAAGTTGAGTTGAGACAAGTTGGCATACTGTGAACAAGATACGACTCAAACAAATTGATCTCTTCTCATGTTTCAAAGAGCAACACTCAGGGTGGTGAAGCAGTGTGAT
Source organism: Forpus xanthops (assembly GCA_032466535.1). NCBI lineage: Eukaryota > Metazoa > Chordata > Aves > Psittaciformes > Psittacidae > Forpus > Forpus xanthops. The sequence goes on along the minus strand of JASSUY010027956.1, from coordinate 11,249 downwards.
AGTGTAAGGAAGCAGGTCTTGACCCTCTTAATGTAGCAAAATAGAGGAACTTTCTCTGTCTCGTAATTACTCTAAATTTAGTATTAGGCCAATATATTCTTCAGTTTTACATTGCTGATATCCATCAATGGTAGTGGAAGTCAAAATGTTTCTTAGTGGCAAGTTCATCTGAAATGTTTGCGTTTCCATGGAGGAAAATTGCTCCCACACAGGCGTTCTCAGATAGCTATGGATGACTAGTAAAGATAGCATTAAGATAGCAGTTGAACAAAGATGTGCCTCTAAATCCAGAGGAAGACTTAAGAGTAGTTGAGCAAAGCAAACTTTCTGCTTATTGAAACCCAAGTCCTTTGAGATACTGTTTGAAAGGGAGAAAATGTAACAGCGTTTGCTGTGCATTTTCAGGGCTCTCATGCATTGACTAAATGTCAATATTAATGTCTAATTGACAAATTGAATGAAATGCATAAAAATACATTGATATGTTTGTAACAGCAGCATTATTTTTGCTAGGAGGAAAAAGAGCATGTAATAATGTCTCAGAAGTTTGAAAATACTGAAGATTACATCAACAAAACCTCAATTTTTACCACAAGAATCTTTCTTGACTTATTGGGCTAAATATAAATATTTAGAGGCTGAAATAAAGAAAGGAGGTTTTTATAGGGCCTTTTCCTTGCTTGTGAGTCTGGGAAAGTGCTTAACAGGATCAGCAAAAAAAAGTTATAAATTTTAGAAAGTTGGTAAATGTTATTATAAAAATTTATAATCACAAGAAAATAAGCTGAAGATTACAGGAAACTATGCCAGGAGAAGCTATGCTACATGATACATGGTCCTTTCAGTCTGTGAGAGCAGAGGATGTTGGAAGTAGCCAGTGCATCTGGTCAATAGTATGGTGATCTATTGCAGTCCTTAAGTCAAGGACTTAGGACTGTAAGTGGCTATGTACCTTGGGGTGCTGGCTGTGTAACCTGGAATATGTAGCTTAAATGATTACCTATAAATGGGAGGAAAATTTGATCTCCTTGGTTACTTTTCTATAAATTGGGGATATCTACATTTTGAGAGGACTGCGGAGATGGGTACCTGAATGTTGGATTGTATCATAGAATCTCAGAATGCTTTGGGTTGGAAGGGACCTTAAAGATCATAGAATCATAGAATAGTTAGGGTTGGAAAGGACCTTAAGATCATCTAGTCCCAACCCCCCTGCTATGGGCAGGAACACCTCCCACTAAACCATGCCATCATTTACTTCTAACCCCCTTGCCATGAGCAGGGTCACTTTTCTCTAGACCAGGCTGCTCAAAGCCCCATTCAAACTGGCCTTGAACACTGCCAGGAATGGGGCAGCCACAACTTCTCTTGGTAGCCTGTTCCCGTGTCTCTCCACCCTCAGAATAAAGTTATCGGAGGTTGAAAATTTGTCAGTTGAATCTAAATCTACCCTCCTTCAGTTTAAAGCCATTACCCCTATTGATGTATGCTGTAGAAATGCAAAGCACTGTATATACAGTGTACAACTGGAAATCTGGTAGAAAAGGAACCTTAAGTCTGCCCTGGGGCTGAAGTTGACTACTATGAAGTATAGAAAATCTAGGGCTGCACATTAACAAAATGAGAAAGCAAAATATTGGACCACTACTTGTAACTAATTGTCCTGAGTTCAGCAGTAGCAGTCATTTTTCTCCTTCTTGGTAGCTGGTGCAGTGCTGTGGTTTTTAACTTGGGCCTGGGAAGAGAGCTGATAACACCAATGTTTTCAGTTACTAGCTTGGTAATGTTTAAGCTGGCCAAGGACTTTCTGAGTCTCATGCTCTGCCAGGGATGAGGGGAGGCCGGGGGGAAGAAGGGACAGGACACCTGACCCACACTGACCAAAGAGGTATTCCATACCACAGCACGTCATGCCCAGGATGTAAAAACGGAGAGCAGAGACCCGGAAGGGTGGGGTGCACTGTTGGGTCGGGCTGGCTATACTTGGTGAGCTCTTGTATTCTTTTCATGTATTTGCCTTGTCATTATTATTATTGGTGGTAGCAGTAGTGATTTTTGTTATACCTTAGTTACTAAACTGTTCTTATCTCAACCTGTGGGAGTTGCATTCTTTCAGTTCTCCTCTCCATCCCCCCAGGACTGAGGGAAGAAAGAGGGGGGAGCGAGGGAGTGGACTTCATGAGGGCCTCAAACCATGACACTAGTATATGTCCATCTGATGCAAAGAATATTGTATGGGGCCTGTAGGTAGAAAAGAGAGCAATATGTGTTTGCTAGACACTGAAGTTCAGGATTTCTTTAACTGGTGTTTCCCAACCCCCTTTCCAGCTTCAGATGGCTTACAAGCTTGCATAAGTGTTACTGAATTAATTTTTCTTGATTTAACATTGTTCAGTCTTCTGTGTTCTAATGGAAATAATTGTATGAAGATAAAGCAACAATTGGGTTGTCATGAGGCATCCATAGGTGCCCAGGATTTCTTGGTGTTACACGGTTAGATAGAAGCACTGGGAAGCGGTGCCTGAATGAATTGTGCAGGTGTCATGGAAATACAGGTTATGAAGGGACTTGGCAGCTCTTTATCACTCAAGTTAGCCAGGTAGTCAAGCATGATAAATGGAGCCTGAACAGGAAATGAAGTAATTTCCTAAGCAAAAGAATAAAACCCAGGCTGCTTGGAAAGATGAAAAAGAAGATAAATGAACATGTGAGGCTTATTTGAAAAACTTATAAAGAGAAGCCAAAGGAAACTTGGAGCAGAAAGGTCTATTAATTAGTCAAAGATTACAAGTGAAGTGATTCCTACTAGGTAAGCAGGTATAAAGTTTGTCTGACACCATTAAAGTGGACACAAATGCAGCACAGATGTAAGTGCAAAGGGGAAAATGAGTCTATTTAAAGATCAAGGACTTTTTGACCATTGAGCAAAACTGGACAGAGAACATATCACTGCAGTCTCCCTCATAAAGACATAATATGTTATAGTGCACAGCAATGCTGAATGTTATATGCGTGCCATTGTTATATGGGAATTCAAATGTCTGTGGAGTAACACACTAAAAATTACTAAGCATCACTACTAGTGTACTGCTTGTAGCCTCTTGCCCTGTTAAGTTTCATGTATAGTCTCAGCCATATGTACCCAGGGCAACCTATTTTTATGCTTCACACAGACTTTCTTCTCTAACAACAGGGAGAAGCAGAGGGAAGAGAGCTGGAGATAAGCTGTATTCGCTCTCTTCAATCTCTCTTCTCCCTTTCCCTGTAACCCTAACAAGGTGACAGAGAAGAAATACAGGTTCTCAGGGTGAGAGAGGGGAAGAAGGGAGTTATTTGTTTCACTGGAGGGTGGTGTCCATGTGCCTCAGACAGTGGTGTGCCTTCGGGCACAAAGACTCTGAGAACCACTTCCAGTCTCTTTCTTCTTGTCCTTTTCTTCCACCCACAATATCAGGTCAGGTGTCAAGCAGGAAATTAGAGATCACAAAGAGAGAAGCTTACAGTTATACCTTCTTCTAAGCCTCAAAAATCAAGTGGTATTACAACAGTTTTATTTTGGTATTCATATAGCAGAACTTTTCAATGTTTAGTTTAGGGAGCTCCCTTGATGAACTGAGACTCCTGGAATAAATCATCCCATGCTCAAATTAGGTTTTTCATGTACCATCTGCATGAACAACACATCTGTCTCAGACTGACTTATTTCTGACTGTCGAATTTCAAGTAAATGCTAGATTGGCAGGAGAGGAGATGAGGTGGGCAGAGAGGTAGGTAATGGGATCCTTGTGCCTAGTTGGGAACAAATATGTTCTGCTACGTGTGTTTTGACAGTTCCATGTCATATCGTCCATTCTGCTTTTCAGGCTAATGAAGCAGAAGTGAGGGGAAGAAAAAATACAGAGCTCAGCAAGCTGCATTAAAAATAGAGGTTGAAATGAGTTAATGTTGAAGTTGCTTCCTTTTTTATTTGTTAAACTTCTGACTGTTCCTGGGAAAAGTTACTTGAATAGTCAATATAAATGATAGACATGAACACTAAATCTGAACTCCTGTGGAAAATATGAAGGATTTAATGACTAGAAAATACTTTTTGCTATTTCACTTCTATAAAATCCCTTGCCTTCTGCATGCTGGGGTTTTCCCTCTCTCTTTTTTTACTAGCAAATCTGTCTTTGAAACTGACACAAGCGCTATACTGAACATCAGACTAGTGACAATCCTCCCATGAGAAGGATATATTCACAGGAATCTTATCAAATTTGTATGTGTATTTATTCTTCTTTTCCTTTCCTAAAGTAAAAACATACTGGCAGAATTTTATATCCAGAAAAATAATATTATTGTGTCTAAAGAAAACCTTTAAACTCATGTTGTGAATTGTTACACTGGATGGATCAGGCACTTTTTGGAGTAAATCATGCATTTCATGTGTCAGACTTGAACACACTGTAAATAATCTGTTTTGTTCTGCACTAGGAGAGTCTGGCCGTTAAAAACCAGTGCTATATACTTGTGGGAAGGAGCTAATATGTCTGTCTTTGAAAGAATATAACATCCTCTAATGCTTTGCAGATTTGTCATTAAAGATTTTGCATAAAACTAATGAAAGGACTTAAGAGAATTTGTATTTTGAAGCTTCTTCTAAGGTATAAGTTATATTCTTGTTATTAATATTTCAACCTTAATATTAGCAGGTTTTTGTTGCATTTCTTCCCTAATAAGTTGTACAGTTTATTCTCAAACTCTCAAAGCGGAACAGAAACAAAAAATCCCCTGAACCGAAGCCCCTTCAATCTTCAGGTCTTATCTATCTATCTATTTTTTTATTTATTTCTTAAAATGCTTTGGAGGGTAGGCAACTAAGAATAGACATTTTCATTCCAAGGATTGTGAAGCAGCTCAGTATTTTAACAAAGCCTTTGCTAGCTCTTTGGAAAGCTTTTTTTTAATCAGATGTTTAATGCTGCAGCAATCAGAAAAGGATAATGGTGAATTTTTAGCAGCTTGGAAAATGAAACAATGGCTATTGTAGTGTGTAGCAGTGGTCCTTAACTCTCAGTTTAACATACCTAAGCACCTATTAAGAGCAAAAGAAGATATATTTTCTCCATTTTTGAACACTATCATCTTGTTGCTTTGTAATGTACTAAAAGAATTTATCTGTTACTGTACTGATGAGTACCTCATCTTGCAGTGATGGCTGAAATCTTTTCTAATTGATACGGTAAACCCTAGAAGAGTCTTTGAAGATCATCAAATGCTTTCATTACTGAGAAACATATTCCCTTTTTCTTTTAATAACTGCTATTGAATGTCCACTTTGAACTAGTTAGCTATTTGAATTACAAGTTGCAGTCTGATCTTGGAATTTTTGGTTGGAGGAAGATTTGGTTGAAGTGATTTTAACTTTCTCTGACTTACATAACACCTTCCTCATTTGTAGTTTAGAAATAACACTATCACAAATCTTTTTTATCTTCAGCAAGCATATTACAGGATATTTTTAATAAAATCATTCTTTTGTCTGAAGTTCTAGCTTTCTACGGCTCTATGTATGTCCACAGAAATAGGATGCCTGTATCCATGAGGGGCATACTGAGTGCAGGTCTATAAGCATTTAATAACTGCATGAAAGAGAACACATTCAAAACGTGATGCTGAAAGAGATCCACCTTAGAGTATTTTTGAATGATTGAAGCCAAATCAAGAAAAAGAATGTCTGCTGAGGGCAGAAAATTAATTTTCAAATGCTTATTCTAAATGAAACGTGAACTTTGGGGACCCAGTTGAGAGTCTTAACTATCAGGAAATAATGCAAATTGAGACTGCATTTGATGGATTTTTTTGTTTCCAAATTTCCTTCACCTTTTTTTAATTGACACAGCTTACAGCATTTTTAAGTAAAAGTGCTGTTAGATTCGCTTTTCATTTAGGTCAGCAGAAATAACCAACCAAAATCCCTGAATATTTTTTGTAATTGGAATTTAATGGAGGAATATGTGACTCGTAGACAAGGAGTCCCAGTTTGTGCTACTGGATTGAAGGCCAACCCAAGAGATTTTCCAGCAGTGAAACAGTTACAGATCTCCTGCAAAACCTGCAAATTACATGGCATTAACTTGATCAAGGAAAAATGCCTAACTAGTGTTGTTCAGTGACAGAAGAGAATTCAGTTTAATCTTCGCTACACTTTCTAAAGACCTGAACATGGCCTACGTGTATCATACTATGTCTCCCTTTCTAACATGGGGACAAGGAAAAACAGTGGAGAACTTCAGACCAATAACTGAGGTTGATTTTTTCTTTTTCCTTTTTTTTTTTTTGGTAAATTCTTTGACCTGCTTTTATATTTATTACACTAACAATAGTAAATGAGGTTAGGTGCTTGGTAAATATTATCCATAATGCAATTCATCCTTATGAGAAAAATTGAGGGAAGCTAGGAAGAACTTCCTCTGTATGAATGCTGTCAGCTGTCAGGTGATTGTGGGATACCAGTCAGTCAGAGCAACATTCCAGTAAAGGTAACTGCATCCTGTTGGAGCAAGACCTGTAAGGATGACAGAATTTTCATGTGTTGAATTGATGAGTTTCTCTGGTTCTGAGTAGAATCTTTATTTAATATTTAAGAAGAGATCCATGTTTTAAGTAGAGAGGTTTGACTAGAGATGAACTCTTATTTTTCCTTTTTCTAAAATATTTTTTCCAATGGAGTATCACCTTCACCCAAATGGGTCATATGGGAGATACTTTGTGGATTCAGTAGATTGTTCAAGCAGTTAGGGGAATGTTCATCAAATCAGTACAAAAGTCAACAATACATAGTGATTTAGAAGTCAGACATAAAAGAAAGCTCTGAGGTAGAAAGAATCTGTTTATTAGTGCTGTTTGTGTGAGCTTTTCAGTAATAGGAGTAGTAACTGCGTCTTAAACCTTTGTCTAAAGGAAAAAGCTAATGTTTCTTTCTTACACTTTTCTAGGTTCTCAGACTGAAAAGCTCCTTTGCTACAGAGTCTGCACTGGACTGGGTGTCTTAAAAAGAAATGTGTGTTGGGGGAAATAAATCACTTATCACTGGGTTGGGTTAGTAGCTGTTACACAGGAGACTATTTATACACATACTTAGTTGCATGTTGTTAGGTACATATGTGCTACACACCACACACATATAATGATGCTAGAGAGACTGGACAGAATTGCTACCTGTACTGAGATTATTACACGTTCTTTCCTCTGTCAAGTAGTGAGAAACACTTATACTCGGAATACACTGTCAAGTCTCTGTACCTGTCTTGCCTGAACCATTACAGCTGCTTGAATGAGTTTATTCAAAGCACTGCTACTCTAGAAGTCCATGGAAGGCAAGATATTTAGATTGTAATATTTATTTAGAGGAATGTCAAATAAAGAATTAGTTGCTTTAGGTTGGATAGGCTAAGAAAGAGTTTGCTTCTCTTTGCTTGTCTGTGTCTCTATTGAGCCACTTTATATAATGTAAAGCCTCTGAAAGGCTAACAAACAATGAAATATACCGGACAGCTGGCTGGGGCATGAATTAAAAACCCATAAACTCTAGCTTTGTGCTTAGCTGGATCTATTTCAACAAGAAAGTCCTAAAAGAAGTCTTGTGTTGCTGTACACATCACTTATTTTTGTGCAGCTTTTGATGGGCTGTAATTGTGTTCCTGGCACTTGCAGTGCAGCACATTAATTTTGCTTTTTAGTCGTTTGAAATTCAATAGAAAAATATGCAAATGGTTCAGGAGGAAGTATGTAATTCAAAAGAGGTGTTATATTCGATATTCCCCCCCACAACTGAAAGAATAGAAGCTTCATTGTCTTTTCAGAACTGCTTTATTCATCACAATAAATCATGAGCCTGTTTCCTCCCCAAACTTTGAAATGTGATTTTTCAAGATCCTGATAAGATTCTAATGTTTCTAGAGTGTCTGGAGGGAGAGGTTCCTGTTGCTGTTCTTTTTATTGTATACATTCCTCCATGATAAAATAGATTGTTCCCTTATCAATTTTTCATAAAAATGAAACCATCTCAGTGATGTTTGTTGATTTATTCAACAATGTAGGGAGGAGACCAGCTATTCATACAATCTGTGAATAAATCTGCTACTATACCTCTGGGATGTCAGGGGTCCAAAAGTATGAGCAAGTGCATCTTACAGAAGTTAGGCTTCTGAGGTGATGCTGCATCTATTCAAGTTCTCTTTAACTGATGTTTAGCTTGATGACAATGCAAATGGATATTGGAATCTATTGCTTGCTGTTGACCTGCTGTAAACAGATCAGGCCATGCATAAGGTCATTGGCCTTTCATCCTGTGTAAGCCTTTAGAAGTTGCTTGGTATTATGGGATCACAGGCACTGCCATAGCTGCCTTTGCTTTGATTTTCCAGATCAGATCCAACAGGTGCCTTTGACAGAACAGCCTGTCAGATGGAAAGAGAGAATAGTCTTACTGCCCTGCACTTCCTGCCAGAGAGCATCCCCATGGAACACTTGTGTGTTTTAATCTTATGAAATCAGGTGAGAAAAGAAGATAAAGACACAGCAGAATCATAAATGGCTATTGACAGTAATTTTAATATCTTGCAGTGTTGACCTTGAAGCAAGCTATTAGCCATTAGCTGTACCTCAATAAGTACAAACTAGAAACAGCTAAGGATGGTTACTGTGGAGAAAACACCTTGTTCTAACTCACTATCCTGTGGGAAATTCTGTTCCTAAAGCATTGAGGAGAATGGAGCAATTAATGTCTGTGAAGCTCAAGTAGATATTGCTCATAAACTGTATTTCATGCATATTTCTCATCTTGTATTTGTGACTTACACTGGTCCCCAGGGGTTATCTGAAGAAGAAAATGATGCTTTAAACACTCTGCAGGGTTATAGGTACTGCGGCTGCCAAAGGGAGCTTGTAATGCAAGGGGAAGCAGACACCTGGTAGGGGAAAGGAGTAAGACCTGGGAAATGTCTGCAGTGTAACTGCTGGATAGGGAAGGAAGCAATGTACCTTTCTGCTTGGCAGGGATGTTTGGTGTGCCAAATCTCCCAGACCACATGGCCTTGGATCTCTTCTAGTCCTGTCCTCACAGCCTAAGCTACTTTTACTTATGAGAAAGGTACATCTGGTGTATTTGTGCACCTGGGGATAGATGTACATTTCCGATAAAGTCTGCAAGCAAAGGTACGTATGGGAAATAGTGAAAAACTACTAATGCTTCTAAAAGGTTTTTAGTCTTAATGCTCTTTCAGTCTGTTCCTGCTTGCAAAATGCTGGGTTGGGCAGTAGAAGAAACCTAAGAGGTTTCTGACCTCAGTTATTTTTTGCTATCCCTGCACTAAAGTTATGCAAAAATAACTGATATTAGGGCCATATGGTAAACTGAGCTGACTCAAATTTAGAAAGTATTTGAAACTATTATTTTCATGCTGTGAATGGAAGGAGAGGTGATATATTATTCCAATGACTGAATTCTTTCTCTGCTATTTGGGAAGTGGACAGTGATCAGCAATACAGGTTGACACCTCCCTAAGTTAGTTTTCAAAAGCAAACGTTCATGGTGCCACAGCTTAAATTTGGTCTTTATTTATGCAAGCCATCTTTGAAATTGCTAATTAACAGCACATCACTACCTTCAGCCTTATGTGCTAGCAACGTGTGTCTCTTTAAGCTTACTGTTGTGTGTTCACCTGTTTGAAAATGTACTTTGAAAAAATATATTCATTGTCTTCCATTATCTCATTGTTGCTTGGTTCCTGTGTATTATGGCTATGCACATGTGTATTTTCAAGAACATCAGTCTGAAATTTAGTTCTTGCAATTGTTCCATAGTAAAGATTGACATTTAATTGTTGATACTTCAAGGTTTGTTTTTACAAGAGTGCATGTTTGTTTTTTACAGTATTTTGACATAAGGCATGTGATGATATTTTGCTTAGTGGGTTGGCAAGACTTCAAAGCAAAACTTGTTTTGGAGAGGACTGAGAAAACCTGAAATGTACATAATAGCTGTGGTGCATAAGGCTCTTTGCAATGTGCAGTGAAGTTCAGAGTCTTGCAGGTGATATTCTAATATTGAAAGGTTTCTGAGAATATGGCTCCATAAATGGAAAGTGGACCACAATGGCTTCTGCTTTGTGATTTGTCGTACTTCAATGCATGTAACAATGTCAGAACAATAAAGCTAATCCTCTGGCATCTTCAAGTTTTTCACAGATGTTTTGCTATTGTAATTACTAACACTACAGTAATGTTTAGGCCAAATGGAAATTGCAAAGTTATATTTGATATATGGATATGTCAATTTGTAGTTGGTTTGTTGCTGTCTGTGGAAGAGGAGGAAGGTTTTTGCACACCTCAACACTTTGAGAAGCTTTACTGTCATTGCCTTTCTGTGTACTTCTTGAAATTCTACTGACTGTCTCTGTATGTGTTGGTGCTTTCCCTGGAAGAGAATTTGGACTGGAAACAGCAAGAGGTTTTATGGGGGAGAGGGAGTCTTATGCTCCCAGAAACTTGAAATGATGAGCTGTAAATATATTATTTATTAGTCTGAAAGTATGTTTCTTCCCCCTCAACCTTAAAACATCCTTTGATTGTGTTTCCTAAACAAGTCTTGTGAATTTAGGCGTATTCATCTTGATCCTAGAGCTGCTGGATTTATAATATGATATTGCAGAAGAATAAATAGTCTAATTAAATAATAAAGGGCTAAAAGATTATATGGCTTTTACACAATTCTGTTTTTCAGTGCCAGTAAGGCAGATCCAGAGGTATTCAGGGGCACAGCATAGGTAAAACAAACTTTGAGTCTTCTCCTAAAATAGCTGTAAATCTACTTATTGTTCATATATCTCTAAACCCTTTTTTGTCTCTGAAGAGAAGGGAGGTTTGTTTATACTGTGAGATGCAATGCATCTAACAAAGTGAGCCTTGGTTCTCAATTTACACACCTACCTAGTCCCTGCAGAGAGTGAGGCACTCTCAGTTTTTCTCTGGGGATGGTTATCTTCCTCTATTGACTGACAGAAGTGAGGTGGAGGGGAGGGAAATCTCCCTTTATATTTTGTTGCAAAGACATAAATATTTTCCTTTCACCCCCACTACCCATGCTGATGAATGTTTTAGTCAAGCCAACTGATTTCCAGACCTGGAAGAAAATATTTGAGAAAGTAGGTGGTAATTGGAAACAAAGGAGAAAGCTGTTGCAAAGAGCAGGCAGACTGCTCTGT
>JASSUY010027955.1:0-60753 GCA_032466535.1 Forpus xanthops | reverse complement strand
AGCCATATTGTTCCATGCCTTCAACACACTGTATCTGCAGAAAACATTACCCTTGAAGCCAGTAACATAAACTAGGACAAATTAATTTGTGCTTATTTCCACTACCGTACCTAGAGAGTCACAGGAGCTTGCGTAACTCTAGAAGGTAGAACTGTGCACAGCATAGGTATCCTCCCTGAATCATACTGTGTTTTGAGTATTTCCCCTCTTCTACCCATACAATGTACTAATCTGGTCTTCATTCTTATCCTGTAGCATTAATAGTAACAGTACAGAAACAACTAAGCATCTTATGCATGTTACTATGGGAAAGAATCTGAGCTTGGAAGGTCTGAAAATCAAAAAAGGCCTCTTTCTTGTTGAGTGGTATCTGGAATGAATATCACAAGTAGATTTTGTCAAGAGATGTGATGGCTGGAATGTTCATTTATGTTGTCACAGATCCTTATCGTGAAAGGCAATTATAACTAAAAAAGTTATACTAAAACTTAATCTCATTCAGACTTAGACGTTTCAGGGTGAAAATGAGCGCCTGTGCAAAGTCCAAGGAAAAATATTTCAGGCTAATGAACAAAACCAGTAGAAAGGATGAAGTATTTCTTGAATGCTGCTAAGTAATGTATAGACAAATTGTTATGATCAATTTTAGTATAAGAATTCTAAACTAAAATTCTAGTAAAACCTAGTGGCAAATGATTATTAGATAATAATTATTAGCATCAATAGTCTCATCCTACTTCCGGTCCACTGAACAAGAATTTAGTCACTGGCTACAGATGCTGAGCTAGTCACATTGAGTAAAATACCACATACAATAAAACCTTGTTTGTCTTGCTGCAGCTTAACAATGACTGGAGAGAACAGTATTACAGAGATTAGTATCCTGTTGCCAATCAGTTAACAAAAAGACCCATGTAATGTGGATTTATTAGAAAAAGGTAACAAAATTTAGCACGAAGAAAAGCTGCACCTTTCTCTGCTTTGCCAAGAAATTTAAATCCAAAATTTACATGGAAGTTCAAATAATGACAGGTTAATATAACTATACATGACTTTTTGAAATACGGCTAAATAGATTAATTACAAAGGCTAAAAGAAAAAGATCTCATTTGGCCAAGCGAAGCTTTCTATTTCAATAAAACTATTTTAGAGGCACCTTTTTATTCTGCTGAGAATGTTTCTCCATGCCAATTCTCTACCAAATTATCATTAGCATTATTATTTGTGTTTTCATCTAGTCAAGCAATTGGAAAAATCAACAGTAGTACTGAGACAGTTGCAGCTTTTTCAACTATGATGTGCAAATACCTTGACAAGGACTTGATTTGAATCTGCAGATAAGATTATAAGAACTGCCACTGTCTGGAACGGAAAGCCAAAGAAATCCTAACAAAACATTAATATGCCAGTGAGAATGATTAATTATTCCAGCCAACTGACAAGAAAATGGTGGATTCCCCTATTTTAATTATCATGGAATTAAGACTAGATTCCTTCCTTCCTGACATTTAAAGAATGAACAAATATTCCTGAACTCAATACAGAGGGAAGCAATGGAAATACAGATGAAATAGATTTGTATCAGTTTTCTCCCTACTGAAGACTTACATATGTTGGTCAGGTTAATGTGTGCTGGCATTAACATTTATAAATCAATTAGTACAGCCATGTAAACCCAACAGTAAACATTCACTTGTTACAAGTGCACCAGCAATCATGCAGGAACCAGTCTGGCGGTTTAAGTTTAAATTTCTTTAAACGAAGAGATCTGTTCCATGACCTGTACTCTAGTCACTGCAATACACTTTTCCACCTGATTTTCCCTTTCTCCACTTACCTTCTGCAGGAGTTCAATTTCCTGCTGTTTGGCGTTGAGAACAGCCAAGGCTTGCTCATGCTCCAACTCCAGCTGTTGCCGCCGTTCAGCAGCCTCTCGCATATGCTGTTTCAAAGGAAGCACAAAAACGATCAGGAGACTTTAACACATTCTACCTGCAATCAAACATGCTGCCCTTCCCAGGCATGCAGATGTTCTTCTCAACATAAAAGATCTGGTATCACTGGCAAGAGGGAAACTGGATTGGATTTTATTATCATCGGTACTTAAAGGCACATTGCCAATGCTAAACTCAGGTATTCTGACAGCAATCTCTGTTAGGATATATGACTGTCACTGCCAGCAATATGGCCTCTGTGATGCACAAGTGAACAGTACCCGCTTTATCCATCAGGCACACATTTATAAATGGCATTCTGCTGAAAAAAAGATTGGGAAGAAAAATAGCTTGACAATTCCCTAAATGCCTCTTTATCCACAATATGCTTTTGTGATTTGATTAGCAAATGATGACCCACAGAAATAGCTTGTCTTTGCTAATCTCTGCCTATTATTTACAGCAACTTAAAGCAAAAGTAACAGAGGTTGATTTGAACAGAAGTGACTGTACAGTACTCAAAAACAACTTTCAAAGTACAGTCGCTACTAATGATTCAAAGCAATATGACAAAGGTTCTTGGGAAGAGCAGAAGCTGAACAATGTCAAGACACCCTTGCAGATAGAAATCTTTTTCATTACAAGTTAATATTATTCTCCCAATATCATTATAACTTTCAAACACCCTGTTCATAAATGGGAGTTAAGAAAGATCTCTATAGATTCTGATCTTTTTGGTGGTGAAACTGGTATTAAAGATTTTTATTTTCCAAATTACATATTATTCCCATAATACTCACAGAGCAGAGGCACAATATCTTATCTGCAGCACCATGAGTTATTACACACGAACCTGTTACGAATCAGCACTTGGAAATAGAAACACAGGGCTGAAATTGACGAGAAGAGCCCAAAACACCTAACTGAGTATGGGAGAAAATTTTATCAAGCATATTGCTAACCTTTAATGAGCTGTTATTCTCTGCTACATGTTACTCGTAACAAAAAGGGACAGCACAGGGGGGCTGACTTCTCTCAATCTGGGCATGTTTGTAAAGGAAGCAGAAATGCCTCTAATACTTCTCTTGGCCTCTGCTTGGGATGTATTTATTTTTGCTTGATGTACTAATTAGAAACAACAAAAAAAAATCATTAAAGATTTTTCCAATTTATCAGCTTTCACTCTCAGCTAAGGCTTATTTTCCAGGAGTGTTATGAGGATTCAGTGTCTTGACTGTCAGCATGGATCCATTAATGGGTAGAATCTATTCTTGGTATTTAACAATGACCAAAAATAATGGTTCTGATTCTCACCTCATCTGAATGAACATAACCTGTTTTTCCTCATCAGCATTATGATTTAAATTTCCGGAGCTGAGCAGCTTCCATCATGTTTTATGTAAAACTTGACACTGATGGAGCATCAGCACATTTCTCATATTCAAGAAATGGTGAGGTAATCAAGTCACTCTCAGATCTTTAATTATCAGGAAAAAAACAAAGGTATCACTTAATTCTCTGAAGATTTAGTACCAGATTGGGTAGGGCATTATTTGATACTGTTAAGTTCTTACTGCTTTTACAAAAGCTACTACAGAACATTTCTAGCCCTTTGGAGACATTGGTAAATAATTAATACCACGATCACACAGCGATTCTATAAAATTCAGCTTTTAATTTCTGTTTCCTAAAATATGTATTTAATGATCTACAGTTCACAGATGTTGAGGTCAAAAGAAACCATTTGGTCATCTATGTTAACCTAAAAGTATCTCTCTGTCATTTTTAGTATTGTCATGATCTACTTACTATTTAAAGCAGCAAGGATCTCTTCACCCCAGCATCTGTCCCTCCCCTGGCACAGCAATTAAATCTCCCCCAAACCAGAAGCAAGTCCTCCCCTCCTGCTCTGCTCACAAATTGGTTCTGTCTGCAAATCTGTTTTGCACTTCATATCTGTACGTCAGCCACTGTCATTTCTTCCTCCAAGCCTGAGGGAATAGGTTAGGGAAGTGGAGAAAGACTGCAGGACCACTGGAACACCAGCAGGGAGAAACCACCGAGCTGCTGAATTCCTTCTGCATCTTCCTTCAGGACTGACTTTTAAAGTGATCACATTGCCATGGTTTCTGAAGGTGGTCACAATCCATTTGCCTTTGCTATCACTGTCCTGAATGTGAAGAAGGTTAGAACTTCCCAGACATGTATATTTGCACTTCCATTTTTGCACCCTTTCTAGAGGTCCTAATAATGTTACTTTAACATCAGAAAGCAAATGCACATCTGAAACAGCTTCTTTCAAACCATAGAGTTAGATGGTTGTGCAGTATAAGCTGTTTCTGAAATAACAATTCAGGGACCTGCTCAAACGGTTGTTTTTCCAGCTTCCTCATTTGACAATCAATAGTCTCTCCTAGTTTCAGTCATTTCAGTTGCCTACAGCTGCAAACAAAACAAAGGAACCCATCCTTTCCTATAGCGGGGACTTACACAGTTCTAAAATGTGCAACTGGTTAGTGCTAGAACAAACTCAAATGGCTTTCACGTACTAAAGTCCTAAAGTCTTGTTGATAAGACAGAACTCATACATGATGCTGAATGGGGAGCAAATTTAATTCCCACCCAACTACTCTTACAAAAGGATTTTTCATCTGCACTTGCAGATGGGTGGGCACCATTACAGTGGAACTGAATGGGAAAAGCTGGCTGAACACATCAGAAAATCAGAACTGTTCTATGTGAGTGGGACTGTTAAGATTCTCAGAAGTTAGCTAGCTCAGCAGTTCTTTATCTTCCCTTTTCTGCTTTGCTGATACATCCTGAATTTCTCAAAAGAGAAACTGAATTCCTCTTCTGACAGAGAAACAAGGCTAAATATTTCTCAAAACCTTCCAATGATTGAAAAACTGTAAAACATTTTTTCAAACTACTTATTTCCTGAGCATATGAGGACACATGTGAAATACATAATTAACTGCATCTGCTTGGGCATAGTTTAGTGCTAAAATGGATACTTAAAGTTTCAAGACTATTCAAGACTGTTCAAATTTGGCCAGCTCAGAAGGGTTCTGCTCAAGGAACAGAACTACTGAACATGAAAAGCCAGGATTCCTATATCCATCAGACAAGTTCGGGATTATTTTTCAGTGAAGGAAAACTTTTGAAGGAGTTGGTAAGCAGAACAGTAAGAATTATGAGGTGTACAGGATATTTCTCTCACTAATATTAGAAGTATTATTGCAATAGTAGTTAAGGAAAATCAGTCAAATAACCAGATTCAGCTCTTCAACAGAAGAAATTTGGGAAAATCATTAAATCAAATGCCAGTAGATAACCTAATTAAAGAGTGGAACAGTGTTTGGTATGGCCCAAGAGGAAAGTACGTTCTTTAATCTGTTTTAAGAAAACAGAACAGAATCCATTATTAGAGGAGTTTCAAGTGTTCAAAACCATACAAGCCTCACAAAATCAGCATCTGAACAGGGTTTTATTGCTCACAAAAGTGGGTTTTTTTAGCATCATATCAGTCCAGACAATAATAATTTGTATTTTAATTTGATGAAATGAGAATTAATGCCGATTTACTTAGAGCAAAATCTAATCCTCAGCTGTTTTATGAGCCATGAATTCACAGTTCATTTCTTTTCTATGACTTTTTTCCTCCTATATTTCTACTACAAGCTCTTTGAAGAAATGAATTTCTATAGCTATCAAGCTGGAATCCCCTAGTCATCATAGAGGGAGCACAGACAAACAAGATCTGCTGGCATAGCTTCTACATGTTGATCCTACTTTACAGGTACTAGCACATGGCTCACAATGAAACAGCAAATTAGTGATAAAGGTCTGTGAACTGCCAGGTTTGTACTCCTGAGAAGAAAAGAAAGGAAATAATTTCCTAGTTGTTCCTGGGAAAAAGTGTATTAGCGTAAAGACAGCAGTGTATCACTCTTCTGTTTAATTAGGCAGTTTCATTTTTCCTTTCCCAGTAGACGTGTTTGTTATTTTTATAATAATTCTAGATTTTTTCCATCAGTACCACTTATTGTCTGGTAAATAGGACATTGATAATTCACTGCACAACAATACATAAAACAGGTAACTCCCCTTGGCATTGCCTAATAGATTATTTCAACAGCTCATGCTTCTAGAAGCTGTTGCAGTAAGCTGGTTCAACACAGCAGTCAGTTTACCTCTGATAACCCCCACAGTCTTTTGGAGGCTAAGCAAGAGGAATGTGACTTAAAACCACCTTCAATTTCCACCTGTGGCTGGAAGACCTCCTCCTCACCTCTTAAACAACATAAAATAAAGCTTGAGAGAGGGTTTCAACAACATCCTGTCAATGCAACAAGCCAAAAATAAAGCCTCTCCTTAAAATTCAGACAGGCATCCATTTGCATTTCTACAATCATCTTCTAATACTCAGATCTATTCTGATGCAGCCAACAGCAAAACTACTTTTCTCATTTTTAGAGTGAGTCTGATGCAAGTCAAAATCATGAACAAATCCAACTTTAAGTAAGTAACTGTACTTACAACAAGCACAGGCTGAAGCCACTTAGCATTATTAAAACACTCGGCAAAGAAAAGCCTTGCTCACAATTTAGGCTCTCAGACCAGTTATTTGCACTTCCATCTCCAACTCCCAGCGCATTCATCCCTCCTTTGCTAGTCACTTCAGTGGTTTGAAAAAGGAAAACTCTGGGCTTGAGAAGATGAAAAATAAGCAGCTCTTTGGCAGTTTGTCAGAAAAGTTTCAGCACCAGATCAATTTTACATTCTAAATAAACTGAAAACATCCTTTATTTTTCTAAATGGTCTGAATTACAGACAAGTGTTAACAATTGTTTTCTCTCTCGAGAATTCTCACCGTAGTCCTCTCCAGTGCAGTTCATTCACTGACACAAACAGCTATAGCTGCATGGCTTCTTTGTTGTGGGGGTTTCTTTTTTGTTTGAGGTTTTGTCTTTTAATAATCTTAGCTGCATAATGGTCTTTAAGACATATTTTAGTGGCAGTTTTTCACATCACAGCTTCTGTATTTTCTACAACTAAGAAAAACTGGGAACTGCGGCTCATTCAAACTACTTTGTGTTTCTAGCACATCACAGATCCTTCTCATAACCCATAGATAGATCCGTCTATCAAAGTTTGGCTCACCAGGCTACAGACTTCCATCTTTAATCAATGAACAGCAGCACTATTAATCAAGTAACAGAGGTACTGGATTGTTGGATTTTATGGCATTCTACATACCTTTAGGACCTGCTCTAAGTTCTCCAGCTTGGCTTGGAGCTGGTGTTTTCCCTTTACAGCCAAATCTCGTTCTTTGGTCACTCTGAGAAGGGTTTCTCTAAGATGGTCATAGTCTGATTTTACCTAGAAAAAACAGAATGGAATCATTGTCCAAACTGCTATAGGAAAACTGTATCTGTCACAAACACTTCTGCCTGTTAAAATGGCAAAAGGAGAAAAAGTTCACAGAACTTAGGAAGGAAGCTTGAAAGATGGAATGAAATGTTCATTGAGGAAATTGTGTGCACCTCATACACATGCATACAGGAAACATATTTCAACAAGGACTACAATCTGACAACCAAACAGTAGTTACACAAATTTAAGTAAAATAAGTGACAATCAGCTCCTAATTTCTGTGTATTTCAGAGGCATTCAGAAATGGTTATGCTATATAGACACAGAAATCTAATGTAAATATAAAAATATAAGTCAACTTTATTCTTTAATGTAAATTGACTTAATTTAAGTACCTTGGCACTAGCTTAACCATTTCAGTATGACTATGAAGTCTTTTGATAAGAGGATTTTGTGAATCAGTGATAGTGACTACTTCATAAACACACGTAGAAAATAAGAAAAAAAAAATAAACTATTTTATCCTGCCATGGAAGAGTTCTTTCTTTAATTCAGAACAGCTGAAAATTTGATTTCTTATCTCTGACCATCTTATGACGTTGTGTCACGTATTGATGTGTAACAATAGGATTGTCATAGCTTGTATCCTATCAGGAGCTGCAATTTTTGCATTAAGACTGGAAAGCCACCAGAAATAAACATCTGGGTAGATCAAATACATAATGTTGACATATTATTTTCACTTTGCTGCCATGCTGACAGAAGGTAACAAAGCAAAACAAAGATCCGTATTATATTAGTGAACAGTGTTCCAAGAAGCATCTGTTTTCCTTCGTTAATTGCAAGACAGTGCAGAAGCAAAATGCTGGCAGGTTTATGGACTAAAGAAAGGCAAAGCACTATCAAGTACTGGGATACAGCACAGCCTTTCATCTTGGTGCAGGAGCTCATGTTTCCTTCCCACTTTAGTAAAGGAAGCGACAAGGTCTTTTTTTTGGTTAACCAATTTAATTACTGCAATTCCTTAGGATTTTTAAAGAACGAGTGGCATTACGCAGTCTCTGACACTGAGATCTCCTGAACCTTTTCTAAAGGAACATTTTAGAAAAAGATTCAGGCTTTCTATTTGCCTTCAGGCCTCAGTTTGTTAACTTGCAAATTTTGCCATAGACCAAACAATCTAAATGGTTGCAGCCAGCCCTGGCATTCATCTTTGTAAGAGGACTCTTTAGAGTGCAGTGGACTAGAAAAAAGAAACAGGAAAATGGAACAAATCATGTTTTCCACAAGAACTGATCCAATTATTGTCAACCTCAGGATTTTTTTTTTTCTGTGTGCAGATTTTCCTTTTCCTTCTCCCTCTTTTCTTTATAACTAAGGAAACTATTAAACAATGGATTTTCCGAATCTATTAACTTCCTGCATCCTTTGGATTGCATTTCATTGCTCAGGTCAGTGTATACTGTTGAAGAATAATGGAGTGGAAAAAGGAAGCAATGAAGCATCACTGTCAACAATGCAATTTTGTTATTGTCTATGATTCTCAGTTTATTTACTGAAGGTGAATGAAGTACAATATTTCGAACAAGTTTCAAGAAAAGGTTGTTTTCCTCAGGCTTTAGTTTTCCCTGTCTCTAAAACAGTTGACACTAACTGACTACATTTGTAAAGAATTTGCTAAAACTCACTAGTCATCACAACCTGAGTAATTTTGGGGAGGTACTGAGCATGGTACTTTTCTGCTATATGTTTCTCACAGGAACACTGATAACTTTAAATATTCCTATAGGGCATTCTTACCAATATTTTCTGCTTTGAAGATTGTATGCCACACAGAATGCTGTGATAGACACATTTATATAACCCATAAGGCAGCATAAAACTTGATGAGTCTATCAATTGCTCTTTTTTTTTTAGATAACATTTGTTCTTCAATGTGAATTTAATGCTCTCTTCAAGCAGGCTGTTTAAGAACATATGGGATATACATGAACTTGAATTACACAGAGAGCACATTAAAATATCAATGCTCCCAGTGGCAAAAACAGTTGACCCAAATAAAGTGCCATCATAAACAGTTTTAATTTCATGGCAGAAACAAGGAACATTTTGATCTCTGATGTTTCTTTGTTCAGCGCACCAACCAATTTAGTTTTCATCCCATACCTTCACACTTGCTAAATGTGCCCTCATTTAAGTCAGTTATGAAGGCCAGAATGCTGCTAAAGCATCTTCCACTTCCTGAACACTTGAACAGAAACCACTTATTGAACACCAGCTCACCAAAGCAAACCAGCAGTTTGTTTCACTAGTGAAAACCTCCACCAGTCTTATAACCCACCATATGCCTTAATTCTAGACATTAAAGACCAGCCAATTTCTTAACCAACTGTTCAGAGAACATGACTGACAAAACTACCATGAAAATGGTATGATTTCAAGTATTGTGGAAATAAATTCTGAATGCATAACACCTATTCTCTTTTTACATAAAAGTACTATCCCATATACATTCAGATGAAGAGGAAAACAAGAGTCCAGTGTCATAGCACCCATAAGGACACAAAACCTTTTTACATGTACTGGACTCCCAGAATGCAACTTTTTTTTTCTTATGCAGAGTATCAAAACTAAATCAGGTAAGCTATCTAAATTTCAGCTTCATTTTGTGGATTTAAGGTAGCTAGCTTTTTTTCTCCTCCTTTCTAGAGTCAAATTTCAGCCACTACCTTGTGCATAAATGAGCATTAGTTTTGTCTGTGCTGCATAACAGAATACATAAATACTCCTCCAGTCCCATTTGCTTGGATGCAGTTGGCCTGTTTTTTAGGCCAGCTCTCAAGGGTGAACAAGAGTAAGTTATTTTAGGCAGGTTTTCCCCTTCAGGGCTAAGCCCTAACTCTGTCAGCATTCTGCTCCAACCTCCACCCAAAGTTGTACAGTTTCCCACTTTGTGATTAGTAAAATGTAATCTAAACTGCACAACCTATCCTCAAGCTCACTGTTTGTGGTAAAAAAACCCCAAAACAAAGAGAAAACACCGAGTAATTCCCTCTGAAAACCTCTTATATGCAAGAAGGAAAACATGAGGTCTGCAAGCAATCAGAGCACACTGCAAGGATTGCATGTTGTTAGCGTTGTTAGAAGTGAGTGGCTATGCTTGCAGCAAGTCTCTGGTTCTGCTGAGGCTGGGATATAAAATTAGTAGTGTAGGCATCCAGAACTGTAGCATTGTGCCTTTCACACGATTTAATAGATTTGAAGACACAAACACCCACAGTATGACAAATTCTGATACTACAATAGTAAAAGGTAATTTTATTATTTAGTGGCTATTATGTCAAAGGTTGATATTTTACCTTCATATTTTAAACTAATTTTACAGGATTTTTCAAGGTACCTCAAGCACTTCACTACTGCAGGAGCCAAGCGCTATCTAAAATAAAGCATTATTAACCACATAGATCTTCCCTTTCTAATAGTAAGAGGGTAACATTTTTTGTCTCACCAACAGACTGAACCTTCACTGCATTAATGCTGCATGCTATTTCTGTGTCAGTTAGAAAATAAAGCTGCCTAAGTAAGACTTCATGTGCCTCGTGAAGAGTGAAGGCAATGCGCAAACAATAACAAACAGGAAAAACATTACGAAAGGGAGAAATTCTAGACAGATGAATAAAATTAAGTGATGCTATTATACATATCTTCCTCCTATCATAGAGTCTTTTTATATAAAACTTCAGCAACAAGGAATTTCAGGTCTGCTTCGATACCAGGTGCTACACACAAATGCAGAGTACATCCATAGCCACCTCTGAATTTTAGTCATTTGCATTGTCTCAGGGACTCATCAGAGCTCCTCTGGTTCGGAAATTCAGCAGTGGGCTACTCTGTGACCATTCGTGCGTCAGAGATGTGAAAACGTACAGTTACCACTGTTTTGCAAGGTTTGAGGATGGGCTTTCATCAGAGCCTATGTAAGTTACAGCTCTTCTGATATGAATGAGGTTGCCCAGCAACTCACTTAAGCCCTGTAGAAATCCCAGAGTGGAGTTTTATTTTTAGCTAAATGTAGCCCTGTAAAGTGGCTGGTTCATAATATTTCTTCCACTGAATGCATATGTGGTGACGTAAGGCGCATCAGCCTCTCCTTCCATGCTGGTCACCAAGCAGTATTTGCCATAGATATAATCACACTCTAATCAGAAAGATATTTCTTGTCCAATAAAATGTACAAACAAGAACTGACGAAAAATGCTTACTATTAAAATATCTTTTATATAGGACCTGGAATAACTGAGACTATGCCATGTGCCATGCTACAGGGGAAATAACAACTACCAAATAGAGCGTAGGACATTTGGTGCTGGACAAGAGTTGTTCAACATATTATTGCGAAATATTAAAATGCAGGGAAACAATCCACCTTTATCCACTCTGCAGTCTGATCTCTGTAACAAATGAATGTATGAGATCTGTGCTCATGATGTTACCTGGTCATATTGCAGGGCTTTGTGGGACACACTTGCATATTGAAGGCTCAGGCGATTTTTCTCTTGCACAGCATCCTTCAGTTCATTTTCCTAAAACACAAGTAAAGAGTGTTACAGACCATTCATCTCCATTACAGCACATCCTATTAAGTGCTTAAGGAAGCAATGTTTTTGCATTATTTGGTATTAACAAACTATTAAGAGTAATATCAGGCATAGAGCCAAAAGGCACTGAAGGTGCAGAAAGCAAAGAAGCAGCAGATTAGCTTGCAATTACAGTTGGCTCCCTCATAAACCCACATTTTAGTAGATGATCTGATTAAAGATGTGCAAGCAAAGAGAGATAGCCTGAGTTCACAGGCCTGGTGCAAATAAAAACAGTTATAAAAAAAATCTCCTTCTGGATATATCAAAGAGCTCCAACCTGGCTGTCTCACAGCTGGGACAAGAGAGGGATTTGGCTTTCAGAAAAATGCCATGCTATCAAGCTTAGGTCTTCAGAAGGCATTCTGAGAGCAAAAGCCCACAGCTGCAATGTATAGTCATGCACACATTTTTATGCACACCTATTTCACTTATAATATATATTTATAATGTATGAATATATACACATTCTGACACAAATATTTTTAGAATCTGGGTAGACAATCTACATACTACACTGGCAGCACCAAAAGGAAGAAAACAAGACAAGGAAATAAAACTCAAATATACAGTCAAAGGTCAAACCAGACATGTAGAAATGCTTTGTCAGGTCACACAAATCAAAATACATGCAGTGCAAGAGAAAACAGCATAATCCCCTGATTATCTGACAATTTTTGTTTCACAGAAGTTGACAAAGGTAGTTGTCTGTGCTTCAATCTTCAATTAAATTCCTTATGAAAGTTGCTATCATTCATGCTGGACGATCTGTAATTTTTCCATCCTACAGTGTGCACTAGACATTCTCTTCTGAAAACACTGGTTATATTTGCCAAAAACTATACTAAGATTGGTAACATTTGGCCCACTTCTGATTGATTTAAAATTGTTTCCAATATTGCACCATTAAAGCCCACACTATCAGCATATTTCTCTACTAATTCTGCTGAGGTGTAAAGAAAAACTGTTCACTTAATGTTTTATCACAATTTCTCTTTAAAATTCTCAAATATATAAAAAAAAAAACAAGTTGCCAATTCTTAATTTACCAATAAAAGCCCTAAAAAAAATTTAAACATTCTGATATTTAAATGGTTTTCATACTGCTTGAGCCAAAAAATATGCTGCATCGAGCATACCTTTCTTAAATCTCTGCACACAAGATCCATGTTTTAAATAGAACACTAGTGTCTTCAATTAACAGAAGTTGTTAAACTGTGCATCTAAATTGTTTCCTAAGCTTCATTACTTAAGCATCAGACCCAGGGAAGCAGAGAAGATTGCTACCTACTGATTACACAGACTAACATCTAAGAAGGTAGGACATCCAAATCCATTTGAAATCAACCACTGAGCTCAAAATTATAAGGTCAGCTAAACAAATAGCACGATCATATGAATAGTTTCTGTCTACAGAAAATGAGATTAAAATTCTTCATAAAACATTTCACACAGAAAATGCCATTCTGAGTACCAGCAATTTTAACATATGAATTAATTCCACATAAGATCCTCCAGTGGCCACACCTGGAATGTCAGTTTTATAGCTAAGTTTGAACACAAAGGATAGTGAAAATCAGTTCATCTTAAATAATGACATGTTACAGCACCATCATGGTACAGTATCAGAACATCTCATCAGCTTTGTGAGCTGTTCTCTTGTCTACACATCAAGTGCTCCTGCACTGAACTAAACTAAGAGGACAAACTGCAGCATGTTCACAGTCTCCTGATAGCAGATGTACCTGGTACATATGGAACTCAGCAATTACAATCTCTCAAGTCTGTTAAAGCTGTTATTCAGGGTGCAATTAAAGTAGCAGTCAGGCTCTGAGAGATGCTAGACAGTCCTGAGGGCCAAAATGAGAAGAATTTCTTAGCTCCCGTTGCATTTGCAAAGGTGTCAATTAAATCAGTAAACATTTTTCTAATACCAACAAATTGCACAGAACAGTTCCTTGGATATGCAAATAAATCACTGTGTATTATTAATTGCTGAAAGTCACTTGTAAAACATTGTGTGTCTATTCTGCATTTTACAAGGTGAAAACAAGCTACACTATCTGCTCTGAAACCTTACATCGACAGGCTCTTGTCAAGCTAGATTTGACATTGACTTTAATGGATCCATTTCCACTTGCTACAAATCAATACTATTCAGCTGACTTTAATGAGGAACAAGTGACAATGAGTTGCCAGGTTTTAGTAATCTTATTAAAAGGAAATCAACCAGAAACAGGGTGGTGGGAAGGGAAAGGAGAGGAGGAGTAACTGATGGCAATCTAGGCCGGCATCTTTCACACCCTACTTCAATTCTCCATAATGAAAACTAGTTTATGAAAGCTGACACAGCAACTGGGCTGGGTTTTAGTCCCACCTAAAGAAAATACATTTTATCATGTTATTTGCAAGGATGAATAGAAGCAGGGCAGTAACTACCCCAGTTTCGTTGGTCCTTAGTTACAGGCATACTTAGAACATTAAGATTGCTTGCCCTCAGAAAAAGCACTAAGGAACAAAGAACAAACAGTGCATCAAAGGTCTCAGAGCGAAAACTTGTAGTAAAAGCCAGAAACTGAACCAAAGTCTTGTAAATCATTTAGCCAAGTTCCTTTATTGGGCTATGGCTTCCAGAAATGATTCAAGTCATAATAATGTGGACCCAGAAATTCCCACAATATTAGTTTCAATTTGTTGACTTCAGTCATCTCTCAACAATGGACCTTAAAACAGAGGCTCTGATAGAAGAATTTTGGTAGGTTCAATAGTTTAGCTATTACACAGTATTCGCAGTTGTACCCCTGGAAGTAACCCATGATGCTTTTAACTGAAGCAGCACATACAGCTGCACAAAGCACAAGCTAGTTTCTGTGTAGTATGTATAAATAGTATTTCAACAGTTATGATCTCTCTCAAAGTTCTTCACAACCAGTTTCTCCACTGTTGAATGTTTCCAGATGCTATTACCTGGAGAAGCACACTTATTCTATAGTACTCGTTCTACATCTCCTGTTCTCTTATGGCTGTAATAGCTATGCATTGTTGTAGTTTGTGATTTTCTGTTTAATACATCGATTTCAGTGATGTGGTCCCTTAACAATATTGCCTCAGTATTTTCCAGATTGGTTAAATATAAACCTTCAACAAAACCAGACCAAAGTTAATCCCAGCTACTCCAAAACTAAAATCCAACCAGTAGGCAATTAATATATTAGAAAAGAGAACTGAAATCACATACGGCAAGATGAGGATTTTACTGCTTTTTTTTTCTATGTACAAAACAAATAACTCAAAATTCTGGTAAAAATACTTACTGGCACATGGTCAGGCTCTGAAAGTTGCTAGATTATGACTGCTCCTCTCAAAAGTGATGCCATACCACCACTTAGTTTACACTCATTTGACTGGGGAGAGAGTGGCACACAAGAATGTATTTTTCATCTGGGGTGAATCTGACACATTTGATTATCTTTTTACTATGTTGTGAGTCGGTTTCATTTGGATTTATGGCTAGATCCTGAAACAGCTTTGAAACTTCAAACACATTTTAAGCGAGACAGATGCCTTTTGAAAATCCCAGGTTCTCACACATGAAGGCTACACTTCCTTAAGATGCTATACTGAAATAAGTATTTTTCCATTCTCTTTCCTTTACTTGGCAGTTAGCATTGAATGCATTAACAGGGCAACACTTCTCACTTTAGCTCTTGCAACTGCCAGTTCCAAACAGAACCTTCAAGTCAACAGAATGAAGAGGTCAGCAAATACATAGGGCAGCCATCACAAATGACAGACTTATTAGCAATAGGGTGGACATGAGCTTCTTGCCTCCAGCCTGCCTGTGAATGCCAGGGATTCTCTGCTACAGACTTCCTCCTCTCAATAGCTACCAAATTTTAAAAGGGACATGCAAAGAGGCACCACTGTTGGACCTAAGAGGGGATTTTGTGGGATTTCACAATTAATTTTGGAGCTTGATCTAGATTTTTTAAACTTCTTGACAATAAACCACTACCAGTCAAAAAAACAAACTCTTGGAAAGCATTACTGTGCGCTCTTCCCTCATCCTTTCTAATTTTTTATACAAATAGTTCTGACTTCTTCTTACAAATTTAATGAGAGTTTTGTTCTTTTTCCCCTGCTGCCCTCTCCCCTGTTCTTCATTTATTCATTGTATGTAACAATTCTGGCAATTTAATTGTGCCTAGGAAGCAACACTTTAACTGGAGTCAAATGAAATCTACCATTTAACCTATGCAAATCAATCCATTGAGGCTGTTAATAAAGACAAGTAGAAGAGGGAAGATGAAGAACCCTTCAAGTCCAAGACACAGCATAAAAGCAAACACTGACTAAATGTTAGCAGGCTAACTTGCAAGTGAAAAGGAAGCAGTACTTCATATTCCAAAAAAGCTTCTCACCAGTCTCCTTCAAGGGCTTGAAGAAATTTAATTACTAGCCTAGCCTGCATTCAAAAATTTTACAATCAGGGAAATAGAAGTAGAAAATTAATGATAAGGAAAGAAACCATAAAAGTTGTATGTAGCACTGAAAGCATTGTCCCAGATTATCATCAACTAGCTCCAGATCAAACCAAAC
The DNA here is from genome assembly GCA_032466535.1 of Forpus xanthops. Lineage (NCBI taxonomy): Eukaryota > Metazoa > Chordata > Aves > Psittaciformes > Psittacidae > Forpus > Forpus xanthops. The sequence continues at coordinate 44,207 of JASSUY010027955.1, read as the reverse complement.
CCAAGCTTTTTCTAATGTATTTAGGCAGAAGTTGCACAAAGCATAAGCTTTTTTACCGAGTTAAATGCACATACTTACACGTATTACATACGTGTGGTATATCAGTCAAGGTTTATTCATGTCAGGACCACAATTAGCATAATTGGCAAAAAGAATCCAAAAGGTTTTTAGCATGCCAGTCAAAATTCCAAACAGCAAGGATATTTCCTGCTGGATGTAAGGAATATTTCAGGCATTCAGCTCAGGCAGGCGTTTTGAGCTGAGAAAACAACACTAAGGATGATGTTTTCAGCTTCTGCAAACTGAATCAGAAAACTGACAGCCCTTCCAAATGTATACAAACACAAGCAGTCTCGCAGTGGGCTATTTTTTAAGGGGTGCCCAAAGCACTACACAGATATAAAGGCTCACACACCAGTACATACTTCACAAAACACGAGACAATTAATAAAACATCCATTAAAAATATATAAAAAAGATACTAAAAATAAATGGTGTTACCTTATATATAAGTTGCATCTTTTTAAGTGCAGAACAGAAGGCATAAATGTGTGTTCGTAACAGAGCAAAAGTAAAAATTCTCCTACGGATATAAGGACTGACTATAAAACACACGGTAGGAGGATGGCTTCTGTAGATATAATACAATCTGACACCACTGCCTGGGTAACAAGGTTCTACATTGCCTGGAGAAAGGCATCTGTTGCCCTGTGTGCTAGTGTGCTCATCCATCAATTATTTTTCTTTAAAAAAAAAAAAGCTATATGCTATTCATTTATTTGTAGCTCTTTTTCTTTGAGACTTATTTCTGCCAGTAACCTGGAATGACTGTATTCGAACACTCTGATGATAATCCCCTGTGATAGTCCTCTATTTTGATGTTACATGAATAGAATTAATCCAAGAGAAAAGTGAAAACCTCTAGCCCACAGGTACTTAAAAAGGAAAAATGAAGAATCTTCTGATCTTCTCTCATGTATTTTTGCCCTGTAAATGACTCAGTTCTAAGGTCAGGTTCATCACCACCAATTCCTTTTTTCTTCTTCTTCTAAGAGCTAGATTTTAAAGGCTGACTCATCCTGAATAGTACACAGTAAAGCTATTTAAGAACCTTAACATGGACAAGCTAACAAAGCTAGGCTGAGAGGCACAGCTTGTCCAGCAAACTGCCATTAAAACCTTTCTGATTTTCTCCTTATAATTAGCATGTGGACGACACAAGAAAAATACAGGCTGCCCCACATAACTCTAATCACTACGTAGTACAGCATGGACCCAGGAGCAAGCACATTTCACAAGAGGTGCTGCTGTTCTGGTACTGTTAGTTCATGTTCTGACACTACTTACATTATATCTGACAGCTTTGGCTGCATACTAGTAAGATAAGCCAAAGGAAGCACTACAAGATGCTGAATGCTCCCTTCCTTGTCCCATGAATGGTACACTTCTGCTCAGTACTGGCTTCCACAGTTAACTCTGAGTTAGAAGGTTGCACTTCTGATAAATTACACATTATAAGTTAGTGGAAAACTTAAATGCAATGAGAAATAATAAAACTAAAGACTTTTTTTGAGGTGTTTCACTATTTCCATTTGATTCATCCTTTCAATTGCCATGATAAACTACATGTTAGCAAGTACTACAGGGAAGCAGACATTTTATGACATTAACATTTAAAAACTAAGGAATTTCTACAGACAACATTAACAAGCATCATAAGTTTTCTACTACTACTCTTAAGATTAAGAAAAATGTACTCAGTAATGCTTGCATTTTAAATAAAATCACAATTTAATTTCCTTTATTTTAAAAATGGGAACTTCTCCATGCAAATTATACTTTGTTCTAACAAAAGAATACAAATGCAGCTCTACCCCTCTAATCAGTAGTCTGAATTTAGCATAAGAAACACTGTATAAAAATAGAACTCCTTAAAAAGCAGTACTAAATAAGGCACACAGGAACTGTAGCAGTTTATTGGACTTAGAAATCACCAGTGTCTTGGCATTACAGCCACCAGGACCAGATGTTATGGAGGAAGCACAATTATTGCATGGTATTATTTCATACTTCAGTAAGTCTCTTAGGATAACAAGCTTTGTGCTACCAACTCGTTTCTCATAACATGTCTACACAATCTTTCTTCCACCATCTCAAATCCATCACCCCCAAGAGAACACTTATTTATACAGCCATGTTTTGCAGAATCAGAGAACTGAACTTCTGGAAGATTCTCACATTTTAGAATCACATGTAACCATGTTTGATTTGCTTCTGCTCAGACTACAGCCATCATCACTGAAAATTGTTCTCCATATTATTTTCTTCACCTGTGGCACATCATGTGTACATGGTAAGACCTTCTCATCTCTTTCAGTAATGAAAATGGGTAAAGTGATAACTTTAGATAGCTCTAAGTGCAATGGTTTTATTATAGCATTCATACTAGTGAATAAATACCACAGCAATCTAGCCTGCAGATGTTTATTATGAATTACCTTATATGCAAGTCCTCTTCAAGACTACTTTTGGACTTTATACCTGCGACGACTGAAGGAAATAAACATGAAGGCAGTAAAAAAGCAGACATTCCCCAAGAAAGCATTATTTAATATTTACTATTATGTTAATATTTTATGATGCCTTGCTTCCTCCACAAGGTATGTGGAATGCATCACCAGAGTCTATACTCATAAAGCCCCAATGTCTTCTCTCACACATCAGGTCACAATACAGACAGGATAAAGCCTCTAATTGGCAGAAGGTGGCATTACCTTTTTTTCTTGTTAACCTCTGCAGAATGTACCAAACACTATCCCAACAAGCAAAGACAGCAATTGTATAACTTATTTTTCCAATATAACCTTTTAAAACCTTCTCAGCATTTGCAATGAAATGTTAGTATTGGATAGCTGCTTAATTCCTTAATGACAAAATCATACACAATCTTGTGGAAACATACTATACATATGTATAGCTGATAACTGAAGAATCAATTCAATGTAATTTTGGGCCTATCAACAAAGTAAGGGGAAGGGAGAGGTCAGTCCTCACTGATGGTGAGTTATTTACATATGTTAACACTGTAATACTTTCAATTGATCTCTGTTCAAAGAATAAAATTGTGCAGTATTAATAATGCTTTCATCAGTGACCATACAAAAATACTTTGATAAGCAAAAGTTTTAATACAAGCTTTGCACCAAAGTAATTCTACCCCTGACAACACAACTGTCCATAATTCAGCCACCCACAGCACCTTTACAATGTGCTGTAGTTTTTGTTCGGGTTACCCTCCTGAAGATTGCCACTTACCTCGAATTATCCAAACTACTACTTAGTGTTTCCTTAAGAAGCAAGCACATTTGGTCATTTGAAAGATCCTACCTTTCAAATAACATCCAGCTGCTGGGAATATAAACACAGCCAAAGATACAATAAAAATTCATTTCTGTAGCCTTTGGCAGTGAATTGATCTTAGAATTAACATTACAGCAGCATTTTCCCTTGGACAGTATTAGAAAGTTAATCAATTTGATTTGTGGGCTGAAGAGAAATCAGTACTTACTCAGGGGGGTTTCTTTCAATTATTTTTACAGTCACTTCTCAACACAATATATTAATCCCTATATCTGACAGAAGGTCTAATTTTCATTTGCCATGGCACTGCTCTAGTTCCTTCAGGGACAGCTTATACCCAAGGGAAAGAAAAATTATCCACTGCAAAGGGAAAAAGGAGTGAAAAAGGTCCCTGGTCTTGTATAAAGGCACAAAGAAAACACAGAGTAGGTTAAATATTAACCCCACTTGAATGCTGATATCAAGCTGGCATGATCTGAAAGGGGCATTCCCCACTGCCCCCTCGACATTTTTTTTTCTGTTTTACTATCATTCCACATATTTTTCACATCTCTGATTTTAGTAAATCATTGTTTTGTGTTGAGTCTATTGGATATGCCAAAGATCCAACACTTCTGTAGGTCAAACCAAATGCCACCAAATATTAAAGAATAATTAAAATTCATAGCATGGTTTTAGTGCTTCCTGCACAGGCATGAATCTTCATTCACACTTTGGGATTATTCATAAGGAACTTGCTATCCACATTTTCCACTTACTTCCATTTCACTAGTGGCAGAACAAAACAGATTAGCTAAAAAGCATGAGCAAAGTTGTTTTGATAATGACTGGAGCTCATTAGGGCTAAGGCTGCAAGAGAAAGCATCTATTCAATTATCTACTAAGTCATTAAGGTTTCCATTTGCTGATCAACCAAACAGCAATGTGAACTCGGAGATCTCTCAGTAGAATACCTTACAGCATCTTCTGAAAGACCATGTATGTTATTATTCTGCCAGCACACCAGTTGCAGATGCTTTTAGATAGGAATAGCTCATGGAGAGATCTTGTCAACTTTGATTAAACTGTTGAGTTCATTGTGCTATTTCTCATAACAGAAATTTCTTATTCTTACTGGAACAGAGCACAACCATTTCTTGCTCTTTCACAAGGTAATTAAAATGCAGTTAGATAGATCAGCTTTCACAAATATTTCTCAAACAGCTTTCCTTTTTGTCATGCAGAAAGAGGCAAGAACAGCAAGCCAGATCAGCTGTTGTCATGGTAACATCATGCCCCAGCAGGTGAACAACTCAGTCCCCTGGCACTAAAAAAGGATGAAATGTGCTGAACCTAAGCATAACATCAACTACAGCTCAAGAAGCTCAGTGCTTTTTTGTAGACTTGTATATTTTTAAGCAACACATATAGAGAGGCAAATGTTAAAAAACCCGTGCGAACTCCGGTGGCACTAGCAGTTATTCAATTGTCTCAGAGTAATTTTGTTAGGTAGAAATTCATACGAATGTTGCATAATTTTGGAAATCTCTATGCAAAGCTTAGCAAATTTTTAAAAAATTATAAATGACTTGGAAACAAAAGGCAGTTTTTCATTTCAAGGCAGATACTGACAAAAATATGCTAAATAGTTTTAGGGGCTAGATGCTAGAAGTATCATTCAAGAAATAGCTCTTCATGCTCTAAAAGTTCTTTTTCAGAATAGATAATAGTACAGACTTCAGATAAAACTGTATGACTGAGTCTTCCATCTTCTGTTAAGACAGTACGTACAAACACCAAACAAATGTATGAGTTAGTATTATGGGCCACTGCTTTCCCTGCATGACTTTTTTAACAAAAGCTGTATAAAACAGTGCATTAGTCCTTCTAGAATTGAACCAAATCTCATCTACCTCTAAACGTTCGGGATCTACCTCAAAACACTTTAGTCCCATTTACAGAGATCACAAAGCTTCGTTTTCTTGCCTTGGGGAGAACAAACATGCAGGTAAGACATGACCCTCTGCCATCTGCAGGGCTCTCAAACAAAGGGAAATCATCATGTATCACATTTGTTAATCAAAGCTGTTTTCAAACCATTTTAGAATCAAGTCTAATTAATACATAATTCTGGAAGTAAGAAATCCTCTGCATATGGAAAAAGGAACAGAGGCTACTTGAAGACAACCGTGCAGATTGGAGTTACAAAAATGGCATTAGGAAAGGTTATCAGACAGAGTGCAAATGAAGCCAGTGGGAGCAGTATCTCCACAAGAATCATACTTCTAAGTATGTTGATTTTGGATTCCCCTTCTGGTTATAGACATCCCTGACAAGCTGGGACAGTCACCAGCAAGGAACACTTTGTAAATGTGGTCCTGGATTATTTAACTGGCATTGAACAGCAATATAAAAGCAGTGTCAGAGACAGATACCAACACAAAATTCCTCTTGTGTAACACACCTTACACAAACACACAAGCCTTTAAGCCTTTAAGAACTACCACAATTTTTTATTGCTGTCACAAATCTGCTCTATATCTCTGTAGTTTATAAGAAGAATTTTCCAGGCATCTTTGAGGAGAGCAGAACACAGACAAAATACTTTGTATTAACGTATTTGTGTTAACATATCATTAGAAACAAAGTCTAAACAATGTATTTGCAGTTTTTCTTTCCTTTATCTTCTCTTTTCTAAATCTAATTAATGCTGCCAGGAAGAAAGTGATGAACTATTCTGCTTAGTATAAAATAAAAGTAAATTAAATCATCAAGGCCTTAATTCAGACAAGGAACTAACACCTTAAGAGCAGTGGAATACTGAAGCAGCATATCTGAGCCCCCTAATATTTTCCCCTTCATTAAACTCTGACACAAATCCAAACAAGAGTCCTGACTACTTTCAACAGTGGAGAAAATCATCAGTTAGAAATCTGCATTAAAGTTGCAATCACACTTATTTCTTTGCTATTCTCAAGTCTTAGCAAACATATTACTTGTCATCTCCAATTAAATTTGCTTCAACATGACTAATCAGGTGTATCTTACCCTCAGTCTTAAAAAATTAATTATTTCATTACCTAGTATTACATGTGGTAACAGTAAAACATATTTTATTCCCACTTACTCAGAAAGCAGTCCTGCATCCATCTTCCCTCCTTAATGACACAGGCAAAGAGAAAGAGTCAGTCTCTTTCTGCTCATTCAAGCTGTACCACATCATACCCTTAATTGAAATCAATCTCCCTTACTAGCCAAAGCTGACCTTTTAGACACTGCCTGGAAAAAGAATATCACTCCCCTGGGGGCTGTTCAAGCGGAAGGTCTTCTTGTGCCTGACACCTCTCAGCCACCAGATGAGATGAGGCAAAAGCACATTAAAACGGGTAATTCAGTAAGGTATGATTAATATTATTTATACAAGGAAGGCTGGCAAGCCACACTCAGCTTCTCACTTCCTCAAGTACATGAGGAAGGGAAGCTTTTTGTGATACATCTGTAAATATTTACAGTTTGGTTTGTTCTTTAAGTCAATTATTAACTGCTTGAGGCTGAACAGGAAGATTTTGCAAGCTTTCACTCAGTTTCTGTATCCAGCTCCTTATTACTATTTTCCTAAACTAAACTACACCAGACATTCTGGGACTTAAGGCACTTGTATTATTTAAATAACCAAAGTTTATTCATAGTTGTTTCCAAGATAAAACCTTGACACACTGTGGAAGCACAGTGTTATTTTTTCTGCTACTTGCTCATTTATTAAGATGTTTAAAATAGTTAGAGACTGCAAAAAGATTTTGTCTTATGCCACTCAATCTGAGCACTAGGAAATACAAATTCTCTTTGCCCATAAAATCTTTTTAATATAAGCATGCATTACTCATATCCTGAATATAGCTCTTATAATCTTTCTTGATGTCACTTCATATAAAATTCCAGTGATTTTATGTCCCCCTTAAAAACATATCTAGTCTTTGCTCTTGCAATTTGTACATTTGCTGCTATTTAATCAGAGTTTAAAATATAAAGAACCTGAGAAGAATCTATAAGTCTGAAGATCGTCAGGGCAACCAACCAGGAAGAATGTAATCAGAGCACAGAATTCATCTTTGGTGTAAAATACCAGCTGATCAGCAAATAATCATGAGGGAAACAGAAAGGAGATATTTCAATAATATTTTGATAATATCAAAATATTTCTGATTTGTGAACTGGAAATAAATCATGACTCAAATGATATATAAAGGGGGGAAAAAAAAACAACTACAGAGAGTGAAAACAGCCCTACTCAAGGAAACCTCTGAAAATCATGGGACAATATAAATGATTACTGCTGCTACTATTGGAATATTGTATTCCTCTTTACAACATTAAGTGTTGAAGATTTCTCATGCTAAATTAAAGATCAAAAAGAAAATAATTCCAATGCTAATAATATCTAGCTTTAGAGCTCGTCATATTCAATTTTTTCAGCTCATATAAATCAATTGTTGTGGCAGCTACACATTTAAAGCCTGGTGAAAGTTCTCAGGAAAGGCTTTGAGGAGAGGCAAGAAAAAGAAGAAAGATACTGAAAACACCAGAGAATTTCTTATTTGCTATTCACATATATATCATATTGCTACTCATCAAAACAATGTCCAAATGCCAATCTTATGCATTTAAAAACTTCTAAATGAATTATGATTTTAAACTCCAAGCACTCTAACTGAAAGACACTGCCAACTAGTATATGCTAACAAATACTGTTTGAATACTAGCTTTTGGGCTTCCCTTTGTGACAGAAACTAAGATGCATTTCATGCAGTTTCATTCCACCTGAACTTACATTCACATCAGTTTCTGATCCTCACTTGCTGTGCATTACCAGTGCAACTGAGGAAAACAATGAACAGAAATAACTTATCTTTATTAAATATTTGTTTGCTGTGATTCTTAAAACTATCAAAATTATGTTTTTCTCATGAATGATCAACTGAAAAAGAAAAAACATTACATTTAAGATATGCCTCACATTTCATCTTTGTACAGCAACCTCTCAAGCCATACACAGACAATATCAGCATGATTTCTGCTCTTTCAACTCACCAATTAAAACCTAACCTACAGCTGAAAATCTATTAATGAAGTAAGAAATGGATCTCTCACAAGGAAATTATAATTCTCTATGCAACATACAAATCCTTGGAGAACATCTGAAAACTGCACCAAGTTTCCAGCACTTCAGATACTTGAAACCAGATTTTGTCAACTCTATTTCTACCTATTATGAATTTCATTGACTTATGTTTTTATTCATATTAATTTTCAATTATTGCTTTTCCCCCCCCAATGTATTCATTTGTAACAAGGAATGCTGAGAGATCTTCTGTCCTCAAGCACACTAATTAGCTCTAATAAAGCCAAAAGAAATTAGTTCTGGCTAAATATTAACAGATAACAAAGTTATGTGATGCTTCTGAATTGCAATGGTGTGAATTTCAAAATGGAAGGTTAATCAAAGGGGAGGTTCAATTTATCTCCCATTATGAATGAAGATTTTGAACTAGGCAGCATTTCTAGGCACATGAAGAACTGAAAAAGGACAGTGAGAGTGTAGGTGCTCATATGATGGCTATCAGGAAACCTCAGGATAAATACAAGTAGACCACAAGACAGCAGGGAATATGAAAAAGAACATAGCTTAAGCTGCATTGCTGATCATATTAATTCAAATGTATCAATTATATTAGCTGAAGATGAACTCTGCCTCTGTGCTTTGAAAGGATACCAAATGGTGTCTTACCTCTCACTGTAACACAGAAGGCAGCTTGCTACCCTCTGCATTTTTAAAATAGGCTGTGATATTAGTTATGCATGCAATTTAAATGTTGTAGTGCAGCGACGTCAAATGCAAATGATGCCAAGCCTTTTCTCTTCTTCAGATCTAGATGAAATCTCATCATACTGATGCCAGGTTTAAATGAAGTTGAGTATCGTGGACGTCTCTCTGATATCAGCAAAGTGAATAATGAAACCGAAAATTAAAGATAGCTTCAGATGGCTGCACATTTATTTATGAAGCTTTCTAAAACACAGATTTCATATTACTAATTCTTTTTCCTTTCCTATCTACTGAAGAATGACACCTGCTTGCAAAGAAGTGATTACCAGAGATCATTGAGGTACCAGGGATCAGATCTCTTGACAGATCCCCCTGCTCCAGCAACAATCAAAGTATTAGTCATTCCAGTAGGCATAATAGCACATAAAATACCAATATTTCTTCTAATTTCCTAATGCAGAATATTTAGGTCTGGAACTGCAAAGTGCTTCCATTGCCTTTAGCAGTAAACTAACTTCTATTTTCACAAAAATATTTTGACAGGAAAGTACATCTGTGAGATCCTGCATTTGTGAGGGGGCTGCCTTTCAGCGAACTATCATTTCAGCATTAATGTGCATTTTAGAATGGGGGAGCTGTAAATGTGGATGTAAATACGTAAAAATCATGGGCTTACTCTCATGACTTGTTGAAGGAGACACAGTGGTTAGGCATGCTGGTTTTGATCAAATGTTTTATTTCATTGTATATATTCAGTTTTGATTTAGTGCTCCAACCTTCATAGGTAAACTACTAATTTCAGCTCTGCACTTTCAAACAGAGGCTCTCGTGAACATGTTCTTTATTTCCCTGCATGCATGGGCCTTAGGAATTTATCTGTTTGCTCATCTCCTCATTAGAGATCCTCTCCCAGCACTACTCGCTTACTGTTGTGCTATTTTGTAAGCTTCTAGCAAATTAACACTTAATTGAATTCCACAGAAAAAGCTGTTACAGGCTTTCTCCCTCATGCCTGACTTAGACACGGTTTCTTCTCCCTCAATTTATGCTACATTTAATAGTGGAAATTATTTTTAAGATCAATTTCTGATCATTATGCCTGTTATATTTCAGAGGATAATAATCCCTGTCTTATCTTTGGCTAATTCTCAAAGATTTGATCTGGAACAACTTGTGAAGGCCAAAAGTGGTATTTACACAAAAGACAATTTCTTTCCCAGTCTACTTCCCCTTTACAGCACTACACCCAGCATGTGGCAGAAGGCACAAAGTCCTCGCATATTTCCTTCTTGCACAAATAATACTGGCAAATGGTGGAGAATGGACAGAAGAGCTAGAAATAAATCATTATCATCCAAGAAAACCGGATGTAGAATAAACTCTAATTGTTATGGACAAGCAATCTACTTGAGGCCAAGCCTACACATAAAGTCATTACTTTACTGTTTTAAAGTGTACTGAAACTCTTTTAAGAAAGTTATTATTTACTGGCAGCATGTCATGAATATAACCTTCCTTAAAAAAAATAATTCTTCATATATAATTATTGCTTTTTAAATCGCTATGCTTCAAATTGTTTGAAGTATGATAGGAGATTATCTGCTTAATCTATTCCTTTCACTCAGGCATTTCAGATTTCATGCAGCTATGCAAAGTTTAGTTCTGCTTAACAGACTTGTGGGGCTCTTCACAAAGCAGAAAATGAGTCAGGAGAAAACACATACAGCCTTAGGGTGGTTAAAAAAAGAGAAAAAGTGAAGTGAAATTGAACTACAAGGGAGAAATTTTGAGCTACATCTCATTGACACTGTAGCTAGCAAGAGAATTCATGTTACCTTTCTCCTTTTATTTTCAGCTGAAAAAGCAGTGGCTGAAGGAAGCTTGCTAGCTCCATTTCTTCAGACTTAGGATCCTGTTTCAGTCCTTGTCAAAATGAAAACTACCACCTGATTAGGATCTTGACCAAATGCAAAATACTGCAGCCCTCAAACACTCAGATGTTTTATTTACGCAGAGGAAATGAAACCCACTGCCAATGTGCTTTGTATTCACTTTTCATGTCCGATGCAGAGGATTAGAATCTGGGCCTTTTCTTTATTGTTTTCAGCATAATTCAGCATGATTCAGTCTTGGTGTTGCCAAGACTGTATCACCTTAATTGGGCTTTAACTACATCATTAACCAAATGACTTCACGTGACTTTATACTTTCCTTAAGAATGACTGGATTTGAGTTAATGTCGCCTTAACTTAGTCTTTCAACTCAACCATTGCTAGCTGAAGCACATGTAGAAAATGACAGATCAGTTTTCCCTGAGGATCCCAAATTGCTCACAATGAAGTCATCTGCCTTCGCAGGGCGAAGATGGCAAATTGAATGTTATGGCAATTTACATCTTTGCATAGAAAACCTTAAATACATAGAAAATCCCGGTCCTGTTCCCGGGACAGGTTGGAAAACAGTCCAAATTTTGAACATTTTTTCTGTACTAGACTGTCAAATGGCATCATTGCTTCTCATGCGCAAAATGTGTGTTGAAAGTTGCTCAAATGCCAAAATGTGTCTAATCCTGCTATAATGTGGTAGAAAATAATTCCTAAATTTAGGAATTAATTGCTTTGCTGCCCAATGAAACGTACACAACAAAAAAAATCTCCTCTAGGCAAGTCCTCATTTTAAACACCAATCCAGACTTCAGTGAACACCAGCACTAAAAGTCTGGGAATAAATGAAGCTGTACAATTTCATCGTTGCAATTTTGTGTTTTCATCAGCACTTGTTCTATATCACAACACAATCAAAATTGCAATATTCAGTGCTTAGATGTCTTCCAATACAGAGTTATAAAGTGCTTTGCAAATAAAGCTCTACAGTTCTCTTGGGTAATATTCCTTTTTGTGGAGGATTCTGACTTTTTTAGTTGTGGTTTTATAAGAACTCTGAACAAAAACTTGACATTTCAAATTCTTAGTGCAAATGAAAGGAAGGAAAGGTTCTTGTTTTAAATACAATCTACCTGACACTGCTGCCCTAGAGCAGTTCCTTGCCAACTCGAATCTTGGGAACACTAAGTCTTTGATTTCAGGACTTCAGAGGACTGAATTCTCAGCTTCTAAAATATGGAAGAGACTAGGGTGACCAACCAAGCAAATAATCTGGCAACAGAATAGTTTGCCATCTTCCAATTTAAATTACTCTTTCAGTAACTCTACAATGTGGTTTTCAAATGCCTTGCCAAATCCCAAACCAATTAGGTAGTGAAATTTCTGATTTTAAGAAAGCATCAACAATGGTCTACATGTATTTACCACTTGCATGTTTTAGCTTTGCGTATGTTTGATACTCTATGGATTAATAAAGAATTAAATATTCCATGATAAACATATACCACATTTGAACTTTGGTTTTACAATTCTTGGGACTGGACACCAACCCTGCTGGAGGGAAAAAAAAATAAAAAGGTGAAACAGAACCCCCAGAGACCAAATTTTCTATAAATTTTCTTAAGTATTCAAAAGAATCATGGTGAAACCCAAAAGAAACTGCACAGAGCACTCTGTGAAGTGAAATCACAGACAAAGAGAGGAAAAAATGGTGTCCCACCAACCAGTAATAAGAAGAAGCTTCTGTGGAAAACACAGCAAACTCCCGAAGTGATTTATGATCTTCAAATACTGACTGGTTAGGGGAACGCAAGGAAATTTAGTCCTATTCATAAAGGTGTGCATTGGCACACTTGCTTCTGTCCTCTGGAATAAACTCCCTCAGCAGACTCAGTCACCTTGCTAGTCCCTGGCAAGGTACTGACCCTGCTTCATACACATTTTGAAAGGCAAAATGCTTTTTATTGCTTCTGAGGTGTTGAACATGGGAAGACTGTTACAAACATAAAGTAAAACATCACCACAAATTAGACTTCACTGTTTACATTTGTAGTGAGACAATCTTTCTCTGATGCTAAATAGATTCTTCCTATAGACTGAATTTGTCATTGAGAGGCATTCTCAACCTGCAGTATTTTCCTTTTCTTCTGAAAAAGGTTTATCACATACTCAGTGGGTCTACACTATAGACAGAGGCAAATACATAAGCACAGAACAGCTTCTCTTTTCAACTAGGTGAGCTAAGAGAACAGGGTCCTAAAAATAATTTGTTTTGTTCAGCAATAGCTTTCGTCATTATTCCTTTCGCTACTCTTGCAGTCTGGGAGGAAGGCTAATTTTTCTTCACAGATCTCTGCATGTGTTCTAACAGCTCAACCCAGGCTCTGATTTTCAGCCTGCTAAGGAACCAGAAGAAACATTTGCAGGGTGGGAGACATTAATGTCACTTGAATCAAACCTGCTTGGAACTTTTATTGCCATATTCTAAATAAAAGATTCAAAATAGGAACCGTGGGGGAAGAAAATGGGAAAGAAAAATATTAAAGCTGTTGTTCACTAGCAGAAATAACATCTTGCTTTTATTCATTAACTTGGTGCTTGCAACTGAAAATAAAAAGAACAATCTCCGTTTCTTCACTTAAAGTACAATCTAGTTATATACCTCAGTCATTCCCATTAGATGTCTGTATCTTTCATTCCATTAATGGGCTGAGACTATGGGCAAGCAACACCTTCCCACAGGGTGAGCCACTGTTCTCATGCAGACACCTACCCATTCATCTGCTATTGCGTGGAACACCCCAGCCTACCCCCTTGTTTCTGATCAGCAGTATTCACAGTTGGATCAGGTCTCTGCAACTGCTGAGTGGGACACAAGCTCCCTTCTCCTTCACTGACAGATGCTCTTAGAACTGTGAAGTTTGGAGAAGGACACGACTGATGGAAACCAGATGGAGAAATCAGCAACATGCCCAGAGGACTTCTAATGATTCACAGATCACAGTTGGCGACTTGGCCTTGAAAAATGATAGGTACATTATTACAGAGCTTCTGGAGTTTCTTTTTTCAATCATGAATATGGAGCATTTTTTTTACCTCAATTTTATTTTTGTACCGAGTACCTATTAACATGTGGTTCCTAAAACACCACGTGTACTATTTGGAGTATACAAGCAAAATTAAGCCCTTAAAATACATTTTCAGATAAATAAGTTGAAACAGTTATTTTGAATTTGCCAAAATGTAAATTTACAAAAATTCTGCTTTTCTTCAAAGTCATCATCATACTTTTCTTCAGTACTAATCACTGTACATCTATTACTTTGCATAGATCAGAGGTGCATAAATCAGAACCTGCAAATGAAAGTTGGCACTGACATTAGCATACGCTTTCTGTCAGAGGAACTGCAGTCCTAAAATATCTATTTTGCTAAAGCACAGATTATTTCCCCATGCACCGCCCAAAACAGCAAGATTAAAATCCTGACTGACTTCAAAGAGTTAATACTGACCCTGAAAATAAAGGGCTTCACTCCCTATAATATAAATACCCACCTAGCTGACATCCCATGGTACTCAGCTGCGTTAAACCTGGTTTAATAAAATTTTTACAGTGCCTTTCCATCGTGTTTTTTCAGCTTACTAAATATGGTTTTACTTTTTCCCAGAGGTAAAGATTTCCCCATCACACTTGAGGGGTTGTCTTGATTTTCAACTTAATTATACAGTAATGTGCTAAAAATGCTGTTCCATGGGAGGACTGCAGTCTTATTCATTTTACAGATAAAGTTGCAGTCCTATTTCAGGAAAATTATTTCCAGAATCTGAATACTTGAGATCTTGTAAAGGGTATGTCCCAGCTCATCTGTCAATCTCATCTGGTTCGTGTGACACTCAGAAAGGTAGAATGCAAGAAACAGAACTGAAACTGAATTCCAAAATTGAAGTTCAGAAAGCTCACTGAACAAGCAAAAATACCCCACTGATACAGCAGCACAGGGGAGTGGGGTGGGGAAAACTCACAGTGATTTACCGTATTGGTGATGTTTTGCAAAAGTAGTTTTTTCCCTTCGTTATCTGCCAAGGAGAAACACATAAACTGCAGTTCACAGAATGTAACTAGGAAAGCCAGACATTTGATTCACCAGATTTTTTCTGTTCTGATCTACAAGTCTAGCTCTGAGGCTGGCAATGGTTTCACTGCAGACATAACAGCAG
This sequence comes from Forpus xanthops, assembly GCA_032466535.1. Taxonomy (NCBI): domain Eukaryota; kingdom Metazoa; phylum Chordata; class Aves; order Psittaciformes; family Psittacidae; genus Forpus; species Forpus xanthops. The sequence continues at coordinate 28,943 of JASSUY010027955.1, read as the reverse complement.
ACAGAATTTACATGGCATGTAGACATTGCAAGGACATGAAGAAATCCAGGCACTGCATCATTTCCCTTTGGGCACAGAAGAGCTAAGAGAACATCTTTCTCTTTCAAGGTAATGCTTAGCTGAGCTGCAAAATATAAACTATCCAACTAAATGAACAAGATGAGGTTTCAATAGAATACATGCAGTTGGTTCAGAGGGATGAAATAATTCAGAAACAATCGACTTTTTCCTTTGTATTTACTGTTTTTTCAATATACTGACCAGGCCGATAGAGATCTTTGTCGTCTCCTACCATCACAAAAAATACACAGACAGATGAGAGCCCAGAGGCCCTTTCCCAGTGTATAATCTCCAACACCAAGGACTCAGCAGCAGGGAAGAAGAATAGGCCACAGAACTCTTGGACAATTCTGTTCATAAAAACAGAGTATAAACTCTTTCCTTTCCAACTGGTGACTACCTGGCAGATTTTTATTCATTGGAATAACAGAAGCAATTACAGCCTGGAACAATCCAAGCCCAGTGATATTTTAGAAGACAGTGGCCATATAAGCCAAGAAAATGGTGAATCATTGATCTGTACACTCGGTGAAACTACTTTTACTTATTGATCAGTGCTATTTAACATTACTTTCTGTTAAATCCATGGTTTGTCATTGACACTTGTGACATCATCCCTGCTTACAAACTTAATCTGAAGACTTTTTCACAACATTGTGAACTCACATAAAACAGAAATGCATAAGCCACACATGAGGTCACTTGCTCTTCTTTACCAGCCCAATTTATTTCTGTCCTAGAAAAGCTGTCTCGTACAAAAACTGCTTCAAGAATTAAAAATTTCAGAAAATATCTGCGGTAGTAAATAAATGAAAATTCAATTTCTCATAAAACTTTGGACCCAGTGCAGTGGCAATCTGCATGTTGATTCTGGAACTGATCTCAATGTCTTGGAGAATGTTTACACTAAAGGAAATCCAGGATTAAAGTGCCAGCCTTAGCATAGGTGGTATTGCAGCCTGCTGTCCTGTTCAGTTCCTTGAACCAAGAAACTGCAGTAAGCATGCCACAGTGCGAACCAGTAAGATTTTAGGAAAGAACCTTTTATGATAGCCAAAAGCTTCTCTTTGGAACATCCCTTAACCAAATGTTTCTCGGACACAGATTCATTGTAAGAGACAGTGGCGCCAGTGCTGTAATGGACAAGCAGTAAGAAGGATTTATGTACAGTCAAGAAATGTTGACTTAAAACTTCTGGTTGGACTGCTCTTTCTACAGCTACCTTGACCCACACAATAATCATGTAATTCTTGTGTCAAATTCTCTTGACCTAATCATGCAGCCATGGCTTTTTCATTTACTTATTCATTTATTTTTAGAAGAGAGAAGGGAGGAGGCATTCTGTTTCTTAGCCTTGAGAAAAGGAGATAAAAATTTCCTCTTTGCTAGAAACCGAAGAACTGTTGCTCATCACTAACCCCTGTAAAATATGGTTACAAACAGGCTTTATGGTCACTAAAGGAAACATAAAACAATGTATTCAGGATGGTTTTTTTACATACATTGCTTCTATTTGACCAGTCACTTGGAATCCTGTACCTTTGGATTCATGGAAATAAAGAGCTTCTTCAGAGTAGTACATTGGTGGAGTGATTATGGGACTCAACAGGAATCCTAATTCCTAATTTCACTCCAGAACCTCAGCTGGATTCCCAAATTGACCAAATAGGTTATTTCATTCCTACAGGACTTCTAGGATAGAAGAAGGGCTTTGTTTAGTAATGCTTTGGCACACTAGAAAATCTACAAGGCATCCATTATTTAGTCAGCCAGCCTATAAAAATTACATGACTTTTAACACATTTTTAATTGCTTTTAATTATTAACATTTACATTGCTCTCAAAATGACAAAGTGTCTCAGCTGGAGACATGGTTAAATTTTTAATAACACTGGAAAGCAAAGCAGCAAATCTCAGACTGTGGTTTTTCAACATACACAAAATTACATGCATGTGTATTTATAGATACACTATTATCTATATAAAGATGTATAAAATTCTATCTCTTTCTAGGTATAAAATATATAAACATAAAGACATATATATATTTTCCTGCATGTATGCTTAATGAAATTTCGGGATGATTATGTTGAGAAAGTAAAAAGGAACTGAAGCTCAGAACGCTTTTAGATTCCACAGGCCCAAACAAAAACAATGGCAGAGACCCCTAAAAAAGCCTATATTACTGTATCTTTAATTAGTGAAATTTTGTTAGAAGAATGTTGAGGCTGCTTGAGATCTCATGGCTTGACAGGCTTGCTCACTACATATTTCACAGCTCTTGTGGAAAGCAATCACTTCAAAGAAAACCCCTCACGTGAATTATTTTACTCATGTACCAAGATAAGCTATCAATAACCTGGTCCATTTAAAAGCACTGCTTTCCAAACAACTACTTTGACTTTTCTTTCTTTTACTACCCCCTCAAATATCAAATACATTGCAATTCTACAGTTGAAATGGGCACTGGATATCATTAAATAGAACATTTACTGCCCCAAACACTTACTGCACATAAGCTGCACCTGTGTTTCCTCCTTGTCTCTCTGTGGCTCTCTTAGGACTTTTCCAAATTGCATTTTTACAATTAACCCAACTTTCTAAGCTACACCTTCAAATTAATTTTACTTTTGTTCTAACCCTAACCTTAGAAAGCAGAAAAAAGTATAGCAAGTCAAGCATAGTAGAACTCTTTTTCTTATGACTTTTACCAAAAACCTGAGTTTCTTAGCTCTGCAACTACCAGATATCTTCCATTCTATATGATCTGCTCATTTCAGATACAGTTTATAGACATGTCTGTTGCCAAGCAAACCTTTTAGCTTCCAAAGTTTCCAAACATCCGTTTCAAAACAAATCGGGTCTGTCTTCAATGTTAACCACAAAAGAGTAAATGGGCCTCAACACTGCTAGGGCTAATGTCATTAGGTTGCCAGGAGACACCTCGACTATAACCCAGATTGACTCACAGCTAAAGACAGATAGCCAGTAATGCTGTTAAAACATCCCCACAGGCTTCTTGCTCCTTCTTTTCTGGAAAAACTATTCACACAATTATAAAATAGTCAAAACAATTTTAAGAAGAGTACTAAAAAGCAATGAAGTTAGCTCCCTCCACTGATTTGGATACGGACATAGGCAGCTGCTTATTCTCAGTCCTTTCTCAAGGTACCTCTAACCACTGGTCACTCACACCATCCTTTAAAACTGATGTCTCACAATTTTGACATCCCTCTTGCTATATAATTTTCTGTTTGAGTTCTAGATGAGCCTCAATCCTCTGAAAGGAACCTTAGGAGTACATAAATGAAAGTGAGGCTCCCCATGAAGGACTTAAACCAGTTTGGAGACATGGAAGTACCTCTAAACTCTTGAGATATTAGAAACTATTTATCATAAGCAAACACTGTGGAGAAAGTTGCTTCTCTCTTTAACAAAAATTAGGAGGCATCTTTCCTTATCAAATGAGCGTTATAACTGTCCAATTTTCAGGACCTTAAGGAAATGGAAAAATTATGCAAGAAAAGTAGGAAAACTGGCTTTGTTTCAAAGCAATGGAAAGAGAATAGTGCTAACACAGTGCTAGCAAACAAGGTTCTAGTTTCCCTCTCATACTTCTAAATAAAACCTGCAAACAATACTTCTTGGTTCAAGTCCAAGCAATAATAAAACCCATGTGTGACAACCAGCGCACAAATCCATATTCACCAAAGATGAACAACCTGCTAAAATCACCTCCTGAAGTTGTCAAATTGGGTCATAGGAATTAACTACATAATTCAGAAATGCTCAGAATACATCTTGCCACTGTTGCTACTTTTGCTCTACTTAGGAGGCTTTTACTTCTCTTTTCTACATTGACTTCAAAGCCAAATGTTACCAAATTTGCAAACTAGCCAGCACCTTTGACAAAGCAAAATAAGAACAGAAATTCTTATGAATACATGTTTGTCAGCTTTCTTTATCTTACTCTCCACTTCATAGCCTTCGTTTCCATTTCAGAATCTGACAGGAGCAGGGCTTATTCCACTAAACCAAATTACAGGTATTAATTAATGGCTCTCGCTTGTTTGCCAGCTCCTGCAAGCAGAAGGGTAGATAAAACTATATTTACAGTAGAATTTAATTACCCATTTTCAAGCCACTGGCCTCCTGGCAAAAGTCTCCCAATGTCGTGCAGACTAGAACTCGGATTAAGAATTAATTTACTGTTAGCAATGATCTGCAATTTAATGGCTTAATCAAGTTTGCTACAAAATTGGTAGAGAGCTCTGGAGCCTAATATTGCCCCAGAGCCTGCTGCATCTCAAGACAGGTTTCAGAGATCCATTACATAATCATCATCCAGCAAATCCAAGATCTTTCTCATACAATCAAGAACTGCCTCTAGCAAGCTTACTGCTCACATTACAAAGTTATGGCTCAGGGCTTTGAAGTTCAGTGCATGTATTCGACTCTTCCTCTTCCAGCCACATCTCCCAAAGAAACTGTACTTGCATGAATACAAAGATTAGCATGTAAATACAGGCCAGCATGTGACTAATACATTCTCTCCTGTCCTTTCAAATCATAACTAAAATACAGAAAACTTAATAAAAAGAGACAAAAGGTTTTAAAACAAAAATGCTTTATTTCTGCTCTACAGTGGTCAGTACGATCGCAGAGCACAGATGAAGACGAAAATAAGATTAAAATTTTAAGAATCAACTATGAACTGAACCTTTTGTTACAAATCTGAAATTTAACAGATCTTTATTATCTTTGAAAAAAAAATCAATCCACATTTTCTGCTAGAAGCCAACTGATGGAATAATGAAACTGCTGAAATAGAAAATGTTATGCCAGAAATAAGGGTATAAAAACTATTCTCTTGAGCTTTTAAGGCCAGATTTTAACGATCTCAGGAGTTCCAGCCTTTCAATACATATAAATAAGCTTCTCACTTGGGGTGTTTAGCTGGGCTGAAATTTTCAAAATGCTCTGCAAATTATCACTGGTTGTGGGAATATCCTGGGGGAAACTCTTAGAAGTGCTTTCAACATTGCACCATCACTGCAGCTTACCTGTTTTACTCCTTTTTTCCTGCTAAAATTATGAATCATCCTCATACCTCCCATTCTGTCACCCATCCATATTTAAATCACACCTGGCACAATGCTACTAATACATCTAAATGCTTCTTCTTGCAGCCCTAAGACTAATTCTTTTTTCTTCCATGTTTTTCCCCCTTTTCTTCTCCCCCACATCCTTTCCCCTTCTTTTGTTTTTAACCCTTTCCTTTTTTTAACCTTTTTCTTGAATATTGCCTTACAGCTTTCCTCCCTTATTTTAGTCTCAGTACTTCTAAAGAAGCACTACATTACTATGTGGAATAATACTTTATATACTAAACTTAAGAAAGATGGAAGCAAAAGTTCCTTTCTTAACTTCTAAGTACAAAATGAACTTGGATACATTCAGAATTGTACAGGCAGGACCATTTTGAAGTCCTACTCCTTCACCAAAAGCTGATCTGCACATATGGTGGAAGAATATACTCCCTATTCATGGTTAAATGAAACTCATGGGTTAACATGATGAAGCTTATATGTAAGTGAAGATACAGTACAAGTCTAAAATATACCAAGCCCAATCTCATTAAACCACTTGTATGAAGAAAATCCTTAGTTAATAGAAACCTCTTGTTTCTTAGTTAAGGAAGATGCTGTTGTCAGAACTCAAGCATGCACCAAAGGTAAAACAATCAAAATTCTGAAATACCAAACCAACCCCAAAAAACTCCAAAAATGCACAGACACAATGAACTACATGTTAAATGTAATGCAGTGGCTGGATGTTTGAGTAGTCACCACCTGCATAATTTGTTTAAATACAGGAGGCAAACTGAGGAGATGAAAAATGCATGTTTATAAAGGAAAAAAAACCCAAAGTCTTCAATTATAGCTTGTCATTCCTAGTAAGTCTCCTGTATTAAGTATTCTCAGCTGAGTTTACATACAATATATAAACTGACACCAAGTCCTTTAATGAGCATGTTGAGAGTACTGCAACACGGAGTCAGACATCCAGAAATATCTCATTAAGCATTTGATCACACGCATTCTTAAGAAAGTTATGAGAAAATTACTATAAGCATCTGTACCTTAATTAAAAAGGCTAATTAGATTTTTTATGTAAGACTGAGCTTTAATTCTCCAGCCTTGCATCCACATAAGTAATCCACACTAATAAACACTTTTTTAACATCTGTAGAGATCACTGGCCTGCTACATCCTTTTTTTAACAAATACATTGTTCCCATACAACCTAAAACACTGCTCTGTTACCTGCAATGCCATGTTTCTCATATCATGAAAACATGTTCAGAAGCAAGAAAACTTTGTTTTTACTCCAGCTCTAGAGGGTTCCTGCACATTTCTGTTTTAAATTCTATAGGCGCATATTACAAGGATATGTTATGAAATATTACAGCTTTTATTCTCTGAACTTTAAGCACGGGCTTGCCTCCAAAGACAGCTAAGAATATAGTTGTTCAACTCTTCTTAACAAATAACTATATTCTTCATCAGAAAATCAGAATGTTCACTCACAGAAAATATGCAAATATTTTTTTTTACATTATACCTTTCCTCTCTCGGAACCGTATGTGCCAGAACAGTTATGCTCATATAGGAAATGTAAATTACCAGAGCACATGTACAGAACCTAGAGCAGGCAGCAATGATGGCAATGACAATACTGGCGAGTTCCTGTTGTTCTAATAATCACATTCCTGCCCATTATGACACCACTTGCAATTACAGCAGTGAGTTGAAAAGAGCAGCTCCTATTCTTTCTAAACAATCCTTTCCCCTCCCAGACAGAACTTAATGGAAGCAGCAGCCCTAAAGCTGAACTCCACACATCATGACTTCCATGCGTGATCAAACACTGGCTTCTTTACTTCCACTCCAGCAGCCTCATTTGTTTCTCTTCTCTTCCCAACAGCATGCCTAGCATTACATGGATGCTGTACTGCCACAGATGAAGTTTTTTGCTACCATCACAACAGGAAACTTCATGGGTTTTTATATTTGTTTTCAAACTGTCAACTATATGAACACAATTTACACTCTCTCAAATAAAGTTACACCATGCTGGATTTCCTTTCAACATTGGACAGTGGCAGGCATAATGTTTTCCTTTGTAAATTCAAAACAGAATTTTCTGTCTGTGCAATCATCTTCAAATCTACACACTGAATTCTCACCAGCTGCAGGGTCTCACTGCTAAGAGCAGGCAGCAGCAAAGCCCGCCTGCATCTGAAGTGGGAAGCCAGGCTGCAAACCATCAAAATGCCAAAGGCACAAAATAGCATGCTTGTCCCAGTTTCTTCATGTTATTTTGGTATACTTTAAAAAACCCCCAACAACACATAACTCATTAATTATAACCTTTCAAAAGTGTGTTTTCCTTTCCCCCAAACTGTTAAAATTCAGCAGAACAGCAGCCAAAGTTCTAATGAAACTATTTTTAGCATTTGTCACGCAGAGAACCTCATGAAGAGTCTCATCTTTCTATTAATGCAAATGTATTTAAGCAGTCAGTGCAGGAAACTTTAAAATATGCTAATCACTGTTTCTTTGGAGCCAGTCTCTAATGTCTTTGCTGATGTGTACTTATCATAGGCTAAGTAAAGAGAACACGACCATTTAAAGTGTCAATAGGTGGTCACAAATCCATGCAGTGACAGCTATATGCGCATTTAACTGCCACATTTATAGATGTCATAAATTTTCACATTCAATATTCTTTTAATATGTAATGTTCTTATTTTCTGGTGTCTAAGCTGAATTGCCACAGTGTGTTATAAACGGAAATGCTTTTGATAATCGCAGGCACTGTTTTTCTTTTTAGAGTGATTCAGTGCTGATGAAAGGGGCCAGATTGAGGCCTTGCAGATTGGAGTTCCCTGTTAATCCACAAAGAAAAAAAGGCACTGTCAGGGCAGTAGCTGGGCCAGCTTCCCTCCAGCACATCTCCATTTAAATCCGTAAGAGAAAAAGAAAAAAAAGCCAAACAACACACATATCACATCTCTAAGTCACAGCTTGCCTCTGCCTGCTCATATCCTTGGCCTTGCTTCCTATTTTTACTAGCAGAGAAAGTAATCAAGGAAAGCAGTGCATTTCTCGGGTTGGACTGCTGCCCATGAGCTGCTTTGTAGCACACATTTAAATCCAGCAGCCACACAACACTTGTAGGCCAGCACATGCAACTTCAGTGTGTAGTTAAAAGATTACATGAATTTTGTCTGCTAAAACACTGAGGTAAAGTTACTGGGTCTTACTTGGCTTCAGCACTACTTTTTTGAAAGCAGGTCAGGAAAGATGAGTATTTTCTTCAGTGGGTTTCTATGATAAGGCTGATATACCCAAGATAAATCTGTATAACTCTCAATTTTATCACTATTTTTTATGAAAATGAGCATATATTAGCAATGTGGCCAAACTACTGGAAAATATTTTGGATTTAAATCATCTATCATAATGAATATAGGAGCAAGCATCACTTGAAAGTCAAATCCCAGACACTTGTCCAAACCACTTGTTAACTCCTACCTATAAAACTGGACTAGAAATTTAAAGAACAAAGATCACTCTTTAATGACACAAATATGTCAGCAATTAAGGGAGAATATGATAGCACAGAAATAAACAAACCCACAGGATTTTAAAATACCAGAAGTAGCTCAGCCAGAATACTTAGAACAGGGCTTAGTCATATGCATTGTGCATCACTTGTCCGTCTTTGGTTTTATTTCTTTCTCTCTCCTTTTTCATTACTACTACTATTAGAATATTTTACTTTATTTCAATTATTAAGCTGTTCTTATCTCAACCAAGAAGTCTTCCCTTTTTCTGATTCTCTTCCCCATCCCACTGGTGCCTGCAGGGGGTGGCACGTAGTTGCTGGCTGGTGTTAAACCATGACAGTGACCAAGAGCTTCCTCAGATACCCTCTTGCCATATTCATGTAAAATCCTGCCTGCCCGTAGGGAACTATCAGTGAAGAGATAACAGACTCTTCCCTTCTTAACAGTTATACAGCTGTTTTCTTATCTCAATAGAATTCATACGTAGTAATAGCCTTGGATTTTTGTAAAAGATCAAATCCCACTGAAATGAACCCTCCAGTCATCTCTGGAAGCACTGGTTTTGTCTAGAATTGCCTTGTCTTTTATTTATGTTTTATTCTGTTAACTGAAACAATACAGCTGTTAGATTTCATGTGTTTGCCTTTCTTTCCACCTCCAGGTGAAGATGCCTACATCATTTGCTTCTGTAATTTCAACTGATAGAAATGATCTGCAAATCTTCATGGCAACTACACAAACCATGCTGTCTACTGTGAAAGAAGGAACCAGGAAGTTTCCAAATATATTCATGAGTGGTCTTTATGCAGTGTGCTTTGCTTTGAATCATACTCTGCTCCTTTGCTACTGCAGATTTTATGAATTCTAAAAATCCCCATATTTGCCTTGCTGAAATGAATAGTCTCAATTACATCTCTGAGACCATGTACTCAAGCCAAGATACTTTTGGCTCTATATGAGCATATTTTTTAAATGTGTTGCTAATTATTTATATAGCTCATTATCTCCTTGTTATGCTGAGCACAATTCATTTCTTCCATCCACCCACTGCCTCTCAGGTAACGATGAACTAATGGTTTGAATGTGACTCAAACTATTACTTTTCTAAGAAGAAATAAATGAACCAGAGGAACAGCCGCTCCAGAAGAACATTCAGTGAAATCCAAAATTGAGACCTCACTGTCACTAAATTTAAGAGGCAAGTCACTTACATTGCAACTTTCCCACAAATACAGAAAATTATCTATTGAGGCTTCTTCAAGAGCAATGCAGATACCTTATGGACAGCTGTGTGCAGAAGGAAGGAGTGAGAACATTCCAAGTGATAATTGCTTCAAAACTGTTTTAACCAATGTAGCTAACTTCTCGCCCTTCAAAATAAAATAAGCCATACAAAGGCCACAAATGATGTACGACTAGAGGTACATATTCCCCAGGTAGAGAAAAGTGGCCATTTACATAAAGCATTTGCATAGAGATCCCCAAATATAGCTGAAAATACAGTATCTGTGCATATAAAATATGGATGAGTGCTCAGCACAGATTAAGACAGGAATCTGTAAACTTCAACACGCACTAATAAGCTCCTATTCACATATCTGGTTTCGTGGTTTTGCTTGATGAAAGAGGACAGCTTAGAAATACAGTTTTATGTATCTTTTTGACATCCAATATGCTTTTACCCAACACACCTGTTACCTCTGATTTACACCACCAGGCCATGGGCTCATTACAGTCTCTAATATCAGAAAGGCTCTATATTCAGAAAGGGATTTTCATTCAAAATATCTTTCTCAAAATTTACTGGACAAGCAGCTTAGCAAATGCAGCTACCAGATAATTCTGCAGTCTGATTCATTAGGAAAAGTTAATTAAATAATGGTCTCTCCTCAGACATACTATTTTGTCTTAAAGATGATTAAAAAAGAGGCAAATGTAATTAGGATATGAGAAAGTATAAGCAAAGAAATTAATGTTATAATGCATTTCAGAAAAACGAAGCAATAAATCAATTTGCTCCATAAGCCTTTTGTTTTGCTGTAACAGACAGTGCATTGAGATCCTTCAGTTTTCTCATCTGATACTAGTATTACATTTGTAGAAGCAATTTAGGAGGAAACTGGGACTGCGACAACACACAGTACATTTAGGAGAAAAACAATATACACAGCTAAGGCTTATGCAGATGGCAGCCCTTCAGAGAAGAATGAACAGAACACTGGGTAGTGAGATTTATGAAAATATAGACTACATCCATAAACACAAAACCAAGATTAAAAAAAAACCAATTACATGCATATATATATATACTGCACTGACTGTGCATGCCTTTATACATACATATACATATGCAGTGTCTCTTAGACAGAACCCCACTTCATATCCCAAGTTCAGAAACTAATTGTTTTAGGGGAGGAGAAACCTTTGAAGGTTTGCACCACTGGCTGGTTGTTGGCTGGATGCATTTAAGTAACAGCATGCAAAAGAAAAATCATGCCCTGCAAGCACTACTCATATAATCTGCATTCTGTTCCTGAGTCTAACTTAGACTTTCTTTAGATATTACTAAGCTCATTTGTTCTGTTCCTTATAAAGGAACAGAGATAAAAGTGTTTTGTTGTCCTTGTCTGTTTAGACCAAATTCTCTGCTCAGTTATCTCAGTTATTCTGAGATCATTTTGGGACGTCTCCTAAATCTGCAATCACAAACCCCAAATGCCTAGTTTTGAATAAAAGAATCTTCACAGTTTTAATATATTATATACAATAAAGCTTATCAGAAGGCCTTACATTTGAATTTGATAATTCAGCAGGATTAATGGAGTTATTCATGCAAGAAATCAGAACTCCATACATTTGAAAAACACATATCATATCTTTTCCAGAATCATAACAAGACAGCATGGCATCCAACACAGATAAAACTGCCCTGAGTTTGCTAAAGGCCTCCCTCACCTATGCTCTTTTGGACATCTGAGTACACCTCATCTCTCCAGAGTTCCCTTAACAGCCACTTTCACACATCCGAACCACTCAGTCCCAGGTAGCAGCAGCAACAGTGACAGTGTTTGAGATTAGGAGCTCCCAGCTGGTTCCTCTCCTGACCTACCCTGACTGATTACTCCATAAAAGAAAAAAAACAGAAACTATATTACAAGAGTATTTCATTGAAAGGTCATATTTGAGTCAACAACCTTTTTAAACTCAGGGAGTAAGAATATTATGTTCTAGGGAAGAAAGAAAAAAGGTCAGCCTGCTTTCATGGCTACTGATTTAATCCAGTGTGGCACTGGATATATCTCATTGTTTGGGCTTTTAAATATCTTTCCCTGCTTTCACTCATTAGGGAAGCAACAACCTGCCCTAACTCCTGTTAGAAAAAAGTGTTTTTTAAAACCACATAAAGATCTTTTTCTGATGGAAGTTCTCTTCACAGCTAGCAGATAGGAAACGCTTTTATTATACTGGCACTGTATCAACAAAATCAAAATAGAATACTACATTTGAACAATCAATCTAGAATTTGAACAGCCAATTGAGAAAATATCATTAGAAATGGAACATTATCTAAGTAATTTCACTGATATGTTAAAAAAACTGATAATGGAATGGTAAAAGGAAATAAACTATTGAAATACCTCATTGGCACTTCATGCTATATGTTTAAAAATACTCACAAGAAACCAAAAATAATAAAAATTCAAATACATTATGATTTATTTCAGCATTTGCCAAAATCCAGATACTGGTTTTGCCCATGGATATTGCTGGTGTCACTGCTAAAAATCTCACGCATGTCCAGGGTACAGGAAAGACAAGTTACCTCAAAAAGTTCCTTTCATAGAGCTGGCTGTTCAGCTTAAACACTAAGGTCTGTATCAGATGCATTTATATTTTGTATTTTTATCTCACTACACCAAGCCCTATTGTTCTGCCATCACTAAGAGACTGAAAACCAGCTCTGAATAGCAAGTAATACTAAAAAAAAAAATAAAACACCTACTGCTCTGACCTCAGGAAAGAATGAATTCAAGCAAGTATTTGGGAAGCATCAGAGGCAAAAAGGCTTAAATTGAGCTCAATGTGTATTTTAGAGAAAACTACATATTGCAACAGAATAAAGCCATTACAATTTTTCCATCATGAACATGTGATAGAGGGCTATATCTCTCAGCAAAGTGCTGTTGTTATAGAAACTCTGCTGACATGTTGCTAGTATGGCAAAAGTCGCATTATACCCACACTAACGTTCTTTTTATCAGCCCCGGTTCTAAACACAGAGCACTTGAATTTACAGTCAGGGAGCTGCACGTCATTCAGTGCAGGTGCAAGCAGTGTCAAATGCTGCTGTTGCATGGTAACTAACAGGTAAGTGGTACAAGTCTGTTATATTTATGTACACAGAAAGCTCCTGACAGAAGGCAAAGGGAACATTTGTCTGTAAATAACAAATTTGGTCTCTGTTTACTAAAACACAGGATTTTCCGCCTGCAGTGAAACCACTCTCGAAACATACAGTACCAGAATGAAAACTGAACCTCTTGCTTCTGATTCTCAGTGTAAATGATTAGAAGTTATTGTTCCTGATACAGTTGTAGGAATTAATTAAAAATTAAATAGGAATGAACAATAGGTGAAAATTTAGCCTCAAATATTGTAACTACAGTATGAAAGAAACAGTGCTTAATACGTTGTTAGGAAATTTTAATCCTAGCATCAGAGTATCTAACTCTCTCACTATCTGTACTGCAATACTACATAAACAACAGTGTTTTAAATGGAGGCTGGTTTCAAGCCCAAAGTTTACTCTTCATCCAGAAGGCTGCTACTGCCCAGCAATCATTTACATTTCTTGTGTTCCATTTAAATACTGACAAATTAAGCAGGGAGAACAAACTTTGACTGGACTCAATGGCATAGTCTATGTGGGACTTAAACGAGCTGCTGCAAGTATTTCTCTATTCTGTTCTCAAGACCTGAAACCAAACCACTGATTTTTGTTTTGCAACATTTACGATGCTTGAAAGCATGAATTATTTATGTGACTGAAATGAACAGCAAAAATTCCCACTAATTTCAGTCCCATCCCATTTTTGTCTCAAGTTGTTTTTCGTATGCGTACTGGGTCTAGGTCTACACACAAAAGCTAACTTCTCAAATGCCTTCTATTAAGGGAACTTCTAACCACGATAGGAGACTGACTTCACTTCTTTTACCAGAGAGATCTTTCACAAGCCCTTAATATTCAGTTCACATCACAACTATATAATTATTCTTTTCAGGACCAGAGATGCAGAGAAGGCTCTAACAGCCATTCAAAATATCACATTTATTCGCTTTTCTCTTGTCATATTAAATACCATTACTTTTGATGCAATCAAACTAATATCCTTCAAATGGATAAACCCAGCACCAAATTTAGAACCTCAAGCTTCAAATATCAGGCTCTTAAAGCAAAGCTTTAAAGCCTTTACTTTCAGTTCAGTGAGGTACAGTGTAAGAACACTGAGAACACTACATTTAAAAATGGTATCTTTTAAAGAATTTTCTTTAAATTATTCTGTTAGTTGCTGGTTGTGAAGTGCTTCAAAGATCAAAGGTGCTACACGAACTACACCTTATACTCAGTCATGGACAAGGAACAATGAAGAGAGGCATACAGAGTTCCAAACTTACTTTATTTGCTTCATTATCATTATCGAATTAGGTCAATTCTAATTTTTTCAGTGTTTCTGAAAAGACAGATAAAGTATGGCGAGTTTCTGCAGCTTTTATGTTCATAGAAGGATTCTCATGTCCCAGTATTAACCTGAAGTGCTAGGACTTGTTCGTGCTGGCAGCAGCATGACAGCAGTCACCTGCCCATCGCTCATCCCCTTTAGGCACACTACACATTCCAAAATGTGCCATTAAACTGCTTCTGCTGCTGTAGAAGGACCTGATCTGTGCAAAAAACAACACTGGGGGAGGCAGGTGCAGAAGTAGCTTCACTAAGCAGGCACTTCTGTGAAAAGGACAACCATGAAATCATAGCTTTGCTATCCCAAGCAACTGACAAGTGTTTAGAGGATAATCCTATACACAGTACATCTCTACTCACCAAATTGCATTTAGTACCTAAAATTGACTAAATTGACACCAAAATTCAACTCAAGACAACAAGTTCAATCTAGTTTCTCTAGCAATTTCCAAAAGCTTGCCTTCCTTTTCACAGCATTTCTGTTTACATTAACAAGTTCAAAAAGGGAACTCACACCCATTATAATTTCACAGTCCAAAACAAAGTAAATTCCTTGGTGTAATGAAAGCAAAAGCAGATAAAGCAGCAATTAATTATAGGAAACAAAATGTAGTGTTCCATCTGCACCTCTGATTTTAAGAAGAAACAGAAACTTGTCCAGTTATGTTTTGAAATGTCTTTGTTCTTAAGTGAAAGTATTTTATTCAAAAGAAAGAATTCCAGACACCGCATTGGCACACATATTCCTTGCTGGAAGCTGTCTTCAGGTACACTAACATTATTCTGTAACATTGATATTCAAAGGATCGTTCTCTGAATTCAAAAGGTGCCTGAAACTCAGAATGTCTGCAAATACAGAAATCCTAATGGAAAAAGAATCTGCTGACATTCAGAATCAAGCACCAGGGTGTAGGTACCAAAATAGACTGGAATGTGCTGATCACAAAGCACTAAGCACTATGCCCGGCACTTTTGTACTCATGCATCCAGAACAAAGCATTGTACTTACAATTTCTGTCACATTTTTGTTTACTGAACTCTCATTTCACACTTAAATTACATTCGTACTACTTATGTATCATTTAAGCACTACTACTGTTCCACAAGATTCTAAGAAATCAATACAAAATCCATTGCTATAAAGATTGTGGAGGTAAACACTCCTTCCCCCTAACACTCACCCTCAGAAAACTCCAGCCCCCTGATGTCAGTGACATGCAAATAAAACCACCACAAACAAAACCAAAAGAACAAGCAAAAGCAGCAAGAATGCAAAACTAGATTTGTCTTTAAATTCATCAGCCATAAAACAATAAAACCAAATAAGACTTACTAAAAACTGCCAATGCTGATGATCTTGATTTAAGGTGGTGACATGAGACTTAGAAATCTGGGTCTCTTCTAAAAACTGGGTCTGATCAAATATTTTCTGTGATGTTGCAGGCTGCAGACATGATGGATCATATCCAAACTGTGTAGAATAAAAGCAGAGTAAGTCAAGTGGTCAGTTTGTTAAAACTCCATTTGTGTTAGGTGACTAGCAGTTGCTCTTCCTACAACACAGCATGTTAATATTAATATATTTTTCATTGTCTGTGCCCCCAAAAGTTGTTTGAAAGTGATGGCTTGACATACATTAACATGACAGAAGCCAATCTAAACTAGTAAACTTAACCCTGCTGAACAAACACTTTGTCAGGTCAGGGAACAAAACTCAAGTCCAACATAAACCTCCAAAATAAGGCTTGAAGGCTTAAATGTGGCTATTGGCCTCTTGCAGGAAATCCATTTCAGAGAGTAAACACAAAAAATCAGTTTAGAATTTTCTGTATAAAATGGAGGGACAAAACTAAGCAGAAAAACTCTGAGTAGTATTTATCATTAGAAGCTAGAGTTTGTCAGTATATCTCTTTGTATTAGCAATAAAATTCCAGCAAAGCTTATAGAAAGTACCATTTGAAATCCTGAGGATTTTTGGCCAGCTCACCCACATAACTCCCTAGATTAAGAGCAACCACTCATTTGATATTTCATTTTTTTTCTGGATGGAGTCAGCAACATCAATATTCTCTTTTTAAACACCAACATTTCCTTTTTAAGGAAGGTTTGTGAACAGCCACCCCAAATGCACTGTATTTTCATGTAAATATATTTGAAATGCACATGTTTCTGAGGAAACTTAAGAGATCCTGAATTTGGGATAGTTCAAAATTACTTAATATTTTGTTTAGACTTTTTTGAGCAATAAAACACCATTTTTAGAATGACTCATTAGAGGCTGAAAGTTATTGAGATAGGCACAACCCAAAGGCACTGAAGCCAATGGAAAAACTCCCACTGGTCACTGGGTAAGATCCTAATTGTTTATAGTTTAGCTTCATAAACCAAGAAAAGATCCAGTAAAGCAGTTCTCCCCACAGGCAAAATTAGGTACCCTTCCTTACACCACAAGTCAATCAGTTTTAATACCACCTCCAGCAAGTAACAACTGCATTTTAACATCTTCATCAGGAAACACAAAAAAAACTGAAGAAGTTTCATGAAAATAAAAAAGGATAAAAAGAAAAGGAACACAGAATCATTATGACAGCTTTAAATGAATCAGTTTGCTGTAAAGTCTAGTATGAAATGCAATTAACTTCCCATTCCCAGAAGCAGCTTAGCAAATCACTAAGATGACTACATATACAGATACCTATGTGACTGTCCCCTTCATGGACAGCGATAAACTCACAGCTGTTTTCACTACATAAAGATCATCAGATGTAGGTCTGTCAAAAAAGCCCTATGATTTTTAAGACTTAATTTACAAGACTATAATTCAAGTGACAGAATGAACTGAATGGAAATACAGCATGCAGGTGCGAAAAAACTTTCAATGGTATGGTAAAAACTACTAGAACTCCAATTCAGAACTTCCAGAAGATGCATACATCAAGCATTTGAGCAGTGCTTGGTGTCAGGAGATGTATATGCCTTGAATTATAACACGCAGAGCACATTCCTCATCAGATACACGCACTGGAAAAGCTGAGTATTTCACAGTGTTACAGTATTAGGTGCATTGATTAAAAGAACAGAAAAAATACAGCTGTAAAGGTAACTTCCCCCAAAAAATCACATACTTAGGATTAAATACATCCAGCCAGGGTCAACCCACCACACAGCCAAACTGCTGGAGAAAACAGCCATGTGTTGCAGCTAATTTCTCTAAGAACTTGTGCTGTGTCCTCACTTCTGCACAAAGTCTTCACCACTCTGAACCACCCCTCTTTTTGTAATATTCAGGTCAAAATAACTGTATGCAAAGATGTTAGGGATCTTGAAAGAACTTTCAGAAATAAAGGAGGCTGCAACCAGAGCTATGAAGCAGTAAGGCATCTTTCCATGGAATTTCAAAAACTGGAAAATAAAAAAATTTGAGTAGAAAAGACAATCTGATTAAGCTCAGCAAATTAAATTCAGATGAGCCCCCACCTTTGCAGAGATGGCTCACTTCAGCTACGCTGTGAGAGGGTAGGAAAGGATGTCAGAAACACTCAAAGCAGTCCACACAGTGTAGGGTGCTTGGGATCCAGCACTACACTGTGCAGTCCAGTCAGCAGGGGAAACATGACAATAGCTTCCTTCCACCCAGTAAACAGTACTGTCCTGTTTAAACCCTGTTAAAAAACTATCAAAGAATCAGTTCCTTCCTCTGTTCAGCCAACAGTTCCACCTTTCATCCCCCAATGGCATTTCCACATAAGCAACTCTGTGCCTCCTCGTTAGGCCCCAAAAAGCTTATCTAGACACATCTGTCAAAGGTATCCAACTGTCCTCTTTAAAATTCTCAGTGGCTTTGGTAGAAAAGTAGGCAAACTAAGTCAAATTCAGACAAGTGACACACCATACACACCAAGGTTACTCTCATCCCAAATAGTGTTGTTCCATGACTTCCACTCCCATTTTCTCTCTTATTAATCATATCTCCTGCTAAACTGTGAACTTCTCAGAGAATTAACTCTGGTTGTTACATGTATGTAGCACAACAGCCTGGAGTTTGAATTTGTGCTAAAATCATAATGTAAACAACAGAGAAGAGCTGACATACTTATTGGCCTCAACAGATGATAAACATGATTAAATTCTTATAAAAACATTAAAATTCATATTTTTTTGCTGAAACAGAACTCTAAAAATAACTTTGGAGAAAGCCCTTCCACATACAAAATGGCAAGGCATATTGATTGCATCGTATATATACAAGCTAAATATCAGAGGTTACTGTCTAACAGATTGCTCAGAGTTAATGATAGATACTTCCACTCATACCCCCACATTTCCACCTATTTTTATGTTTTTACTTACATAATGTTTGATGTCTTCATCAGCAACTATCTAATTCTGGTGGCAAGATCAAGACTGTACTTGTAGGACATGGGAAATCACACTGAAAAACATGCATCCTTCTATTTCTGCTGGGCTTGGGCCTGGAAGCACAGGATCTTTCCTTTATTTATTCATGAGTTTCCTGAGAGGAACTAGTGGTTGCTTTGTGTCAGCTGAACAGGATCGTAATTCAATCTTCACTGGAACCTGTTTATCCGAATGACTCATTAAGGCAAAAGCAGACCGCTAAGGAGCTGTTTCATAGTACCAAAGCCTTTTGACAGGGAAAGATATGTTTTGAGAAGTGGCTTCATGCAGCAAGAGTTTATAGAAGTTTGTTTTTCAGGGATTGCATTATTCCTTAAAAACTTTAAGAAACGAAGTAAAGTGTACCTGTAAGTAACATTTTCCTGCAAGGACTGTGTCAATGTTCAGTATGATGTTTTAAGGGCACAAGCCTTGAAAATGCAAGCTCACAAGCTGCAGGAACACTGGGACAGGATAGTTTCTATGCTTGGTATTCAAGCCTGGGATATGCAATCAGCTTTTCAAACAGGGCTGTTGCCATTCCTCTGAAATTCTGCTCTTTCCTAAGTATAAACTACAATGAGTCACCTGAAGTTTCAAAGATCTACAGCTCTAGTAGATACTTTATTACTATAAACTCAGGTAAGAAACGATGTTTATGATAACACTAATTATAGCTTCCATCCAGGAAATTGTCAGGTGACAGAAACATCAATAGCTGACCTTTTAAAAACAGATCTTTTTCAGAGATCACTGCTATAGCATACACATGATACGAAAGTCAGCTCAAGAACCGAAAGAGCTGGTCTAGGAAAATCATCTAGAAGGCAGAGTAGACCTGGTCAAGTGACAGACTGAAGTTACTGCTTAACAGCTATGTCTGAAGCTCAAAGAGCACAATAAGAGTTTACAAAGAAAGCACAATACAGAGGAGCCTTAACGTTACTTATTTACTATGCTATTTCATAATATAGTGATACAAAGTATTGACACATAAAGGTGCAGCATAACAAGACTTCTTATCATGGTGAATCGGAGATGTAAGTCTTTACCAGTTTGCATATTTATTTTCCAGTTGAAATCAGCAAGAGGCAAAAGTCAGTAAAAGGTAGAGGTCTAAATCTGAATACTGATATTCTAAGGAGCATCTATAAAGTCACACCTTCATTATGTTTTCCTTAAAACTGCAAGTCGTATCAGAGTCTACACCAGAATTTCATGCAGATCACAACCACCAACGTATTTTATGACAGCTAAACTTTTTGGTAAGGTATAAATACCACCTTCGAAGATAAACCAAAATAGCTACAAAACCAAATTACAGTAGTATTTCTTACCTGACACAGCTGTGAAACAGTGTTTTGGAAATTAATTTGAAAGATGCTGTCATCATCTCATATATTTTACAATTTCTAACTATACATTAAAAGTAATTCAGCAATTGAATTTGATCTTAGATTGCAAATGACAAATGGACTGTGATTGAAGAATCAGTAGCCAAGTTACATGAAAGACTATACTGTTCGACATGGAAGGCAAAATGTCAACAATTATCAAGTTATCAGTCTGCTGAAGCAGTTCTTAAAATGTTATTTGTAATGTAAGACACTTCAATAAATCCTTCACAAAACACATTTCAATCTCTCCTCTTAAATTGAAAGGATTACCCCAACTTGCCTCTGCTTTTAATGCATGCCCTTTTTCTTCTGCCTCTGTCAGAGAAATATTCAGCATTAGTGAAATAATCAGTAGCATTACAATGTATAATAATTATGCAACTCTACACTCTGTGTGGGTGCGTGCATGTATGCAGAGAAAGATATATTTAATACAAAGGCTAAGCAAGACAATAGATTTTATTTACTGGCTATAATTAATTTATTAGAATTTATTACTGTCCTATTAAGTCTAAGTAGGTAACAATAAGGCAAACTCTGGACTAGCAGCACTGTGGAAATGCCTCTGAATTTCTTATATTAAAAAAACCACAGAGAACAAACTCCTCTTCATTGTGGTAATGCAGTACAATAGTGCAGTGTCAGTCAAGGGACGTGGCACACTGTACTATGCATAGCTCAGAGAAATATCACCAAATCTTACCAAAACAGCTGACAGACACACCAGTATGGCTGAGGTTAACTGTATATTACAAATGTTTGGTTTTATTTTCTAGTATCTAGTAAAATATTATCCTCCATCCTTATTACAACTGAGAACATGGAAATATTTTATGGTACTTGTCATACAATTTGAGAGTTTTGTGGTATATTAAACAACCCCCAGTTTTTTACTATTTCTTCATATTTCAAAGTCACAAAACAACTTCATTAGCAAGATCATACCACGTCGTCTCCTTAATCTCATTAGAAAAGACTAATGGCTGCAGAATCAATTATTTCATAGAGATTACTGCCTTAACACCATTAGCCTTTACATCACACAGGCTCTTTCTGAATTTTCAATTCAATTGTAATTTCCTCCACTACTTTAATTACCATCCTTAATTAAGTCCCTTCTTTAATCAACTTTATAGCTCTGTCCATCCATTTATGGCTATATATAAAATAAGAAACAAAGAAAAAGTTACAGAACTATAGGGCCAGCACAAGTGCTTTCACAGCACTGGGCTGGCCATACCCTCTGCTCTGAGAATTGCAGCTATTCCTTCTTTCTAAATATCCAGAATAAATTCATATCAAAACCAACATTTTAGCTAGGTTTCACAAAACCATGGCTCATAAAAATATGATTTTGCAGTTCCTGAAAATCTAATGATTAGGGATTTTATTTCCACACTTTATTGCTAAGTTTTCTGTCAATTTTAAGAATCTGGGTCACAGTTTTCACAGCTAAGTTCTGATGGTAGGTCTGTTATCTATATACTGTGAGGATACACCAGGATTTTTAGATCACAATTTTTATCACACACTTCAACATCCTGTCCTGACATGGACAACACCAATCTATATAGAGGAAAGGAGTGTCAATACAGAATAGGTGATGTATTACAGGAAGCTTTATTGCTCAATGTAAACTGATGTAAGAGGTTCAGCTAAGCTGGCAAAACTATTTCCAGGCTGTCTCCAAGTACTAATTCACTCAAACAAATCTAACACATCTGCACCTGAAACAATCAGTTAGGAGTGTTTGGCAAGAAAAATAACTGTAAGCTGTTCAGGCACATTAAACCTGCCTTTACTTCTACATAAACCTCTAAGTTTCTTAACAAAAGGGCTGTATCTCTGTACACAAATACTTTTATGCATTTTCACCATGTTTCAGTGGATGCAGAAAGTCCATTCTATATTTCGGTACATTTTTTCTGTTAAATAATTGAAACAGTAACTTTTCAGGGTATGCAGGTACAGTATTTTTCAGACTAGGTAATTTATTCTCCAAAGCAATAATTAAGATTTTCCAAATGCATGCTTTACTGTTATTTTAAGTAGTTTGTGGTTCTTTCCTGAGAAAAGTCCTTTTCAATTTATGGCATTTTAGCCATGAAATTAGTATGCTTCTTCCTTTGAAAGCTACCCTTTTCAACCATTTGCACTGGGAAGATACAGAAGTCATTCAGATTCATTTAGCACACTGAATAACATACTCTATATAGAGATGCATACATAATTGTATTGGCAATACTTTTTGTTATTACTCATCATTAAAGCCCTGATACACACATACACAAGTGCTTTTAATTAATGAATGAAAATACATACCTTCCCTTTACAAACTCTGCAGTAAAATGAAATTCCAATTTTTAGGAGGAGTTAATGTTTGAGCCACTGAATCTCATCAGGCTGAAAAGATCCCAATGTATATCTTACATGAACTTCTGTTTCATAGGATTCTGAACATTCCTTGCAGTTCAGATTGACTTGGCATTGTATCTGCATTTGTTTGCATCAGGTGGGAAGATTTAAACACCAAGTTTCCTAAATATATTGGCTTAAAGAACATTTGTCATTCCTAATACTTCTGGCATTTCTAACCTACAAGAGACATGCTCTGAAAATCATGCTGCTGTCTATAAATCCTGACCTCAATCCTTCCACCAGGAAAGCCCAATTTAATCTCATTTTTGCAGACCCTCACATCTCTACAACATCGACACAAGGAGATATATTCTTTTTTAACAAATGACTTTCAAATAAAAGGGACAGTATTCTGATTCAAACAAAACCATTGTTGATACTTCTCAAATCAGACATGATTTTTTCCAAACCAGCTCTCTGGTGATAGTTACAAACTCACTTCCCTTGAAGGCACATATGCAGCAAGTATCAGCCTTCTCTGCAAGGCAAAGCATTCTTTAAATGAGTATCAGTGGAGTTGCTAGCTAAACAACCACTCCATAAACATACTAAGACATAAGCATTCTCATGGTGAGAAGTACTTACTGGATTTAAAGAACAGCGTGTCAATATAGAACTGCTCAGTATCAGCATCTAATACCATAATATAATATCATAATGTGATATTTTAACAGCAAAGATTAATAACCCTTTTGTAACAATATTACTATTTAAAGAAAAAAATTAAATACTCTCAATCAGCCTGCAGAATCTTTTTTTCTTGGTAGGCATGAAAGGCTCTGTCTCCTAAAATGATAAACTTATAAGTATTTGACACTTTTTAACCAACTGTAAGGGAAAGTTCCTACTTTTCAGCGACATCCAGTGAAAGAAGAGATTGGAATGACCAGGAATAGCCTCAGTCCTTTTGTTATCTCTAATCAGTTCTACCCAAATCTTTTTTCCCCTCTCTCTCTCAAAGAAGAGAGCTAAAGCTCATTTATGTCCCTTCCTTACTGCAGTGTTGCAGATAAGCACAGCCATATCCTGCCAGTCATTAGATCCCACAACTTGGGAGCTATTTTTGCCATTTCTTCCTTCTTTACACCACACACTGTGCCATGTTTTTAACCTGCCTTCTGTCTCTCCAAATCTCTGTGATTACCAGAACTTGTTTTCAGGCTCTCATTGGACTGCTTCTTGATGAGGACAAAATCCTTGCCATCCTAGACACACAATTTGCCCTTTTCCATCTGTGAAGTAAGCAGCTATTACTTTATTCTTTGCCTGTAAATTACTTCTGAGTTTTCTGATGTGCTAAGCAGGAACTGATCTCTCAGGGAGGGTTTATGAAACACAAAGTGTATTTGGAATAGCAAATTTTTGTATTGGTCTAAACACATTTCCACTTTTGCTTTGTTTGCTGAAATTCTTTTCCCATCATGATACAACAGAAATTTGTCATTTCTTGATGAAGAGCCTAGACGTCTTTTTCGTTAAATCCTGTCTTTCAGAGTCCGATAAAACTTTCTAGTGACTTTGCTTTAAGATCTATTAGAATACAGGTACCAAAAGTAAATTAGCAACAAAAATGAGAAATGCCAACACCCTCTCTGCACGCAAATTTCTTCCTTTAAATACAAAAAGTGAGACCAAGGGAATCCTATTTCACTAAGCAAATTAACAAAAGGTCAGAAAGCTTGATCTTTGTCACTGGTGTACTCTGTCTGAAAGCTGAACCTTCATTTAAATATTTATAAGGGAGAGCTGTAATTGCAGGCTGAGAGCTGTGAGAGAACTCTGCATGTGCAATACAGGAAACTGAAAATATTCATGACATGAGAGATATTCCACTGGAGGAAAATTTGGGTGAAGGAAAGGAGCACTAATGGGCATTTTAATCACTTCTGAATCAGGCTGCATAAGTAGGTGGCATGAAACTTGTTACTTTTGGGGTCTGTTTGCAACACAGACACAGAAAAAAAATTCAGATCCTTACTAGCCACTGAAAACTGACTGAAAAAAACCCAATAGTTTTGAATGACCAGTAGTAGATGGAACCAGGTTTGATTTTTGTATTTTTAAACAATATAAAGAAAAATGGGAAGAGAAACAGCTGCATATATGACAAAGTTGAGAGAAAACAAAAATGTTCCAGACTCCACTGTGTGTATTAACTGGGCTTCTACTAGCAACAGAGCTATCTCCCAGCAGATTATGGGTTCTTGCTAGATAATCTCTCTTCCTGCCGGATTTTAGTGCCTTTAATTAAACTAAATTTGTGTTTGTCCCTCTAGTTTGAAAGCCGGTTTCAAGTACTTTATTCTATTCAGCACTACAAGAAAAACAAAATGCTCAGAGAATTCACACTCCATTCTTCCTACACAAACCAACGCAACACAAAACAAGGTGATCAGCCTACAAAATACAAACAAAGCGCAATACGACCAAGGTTCATATTATGGACATAGCCTCTTTTTCAGAAAATATCCTCAGCAGCAAATTTCTGGAGACTCAAGAACATGCACACAAAATAAAATTACGCATTTGCCTTGTTCTTAACTTTTGTGCAAGCAGACTGTTAACTACTGCTGAAGAAGGTATACTGAACTAAGTGGACCTTTGTTTTGAAGTAACTTTATGTTCTTAGAATGAGATTAAAGGACGAAGGCAGTATTTTATCTAGCTCTAATTACATGATATCATAAGTGAACTCTTCTACTTGGGCAGATGCTAGCGCCAGAGCAGTTTTTATGTCAGGTTCCATAGGATAATTTCTGTGTTTCACATGTATTACTACTCTCCTGACTGGCTCAGACTCTGGTGACAATACACCTACCCCACTTCCTATCAGTACACCTTAACTGAGTGGCATGGGTTCAGCAGCAGCAGTCATTTTTCTCTTTCTTGGTAGCTGGTGCAGTGCTGTGGTTTTGATTTTGGGCCTGGGAACAGCGCTGATAACACCAGTGGTTTTAGTTACTGCTTGGTAATGTTTTGTCTGACCAAGGACTTTCTGAGCCTCATGCTCTGCCAGGGAACAGGGGAAGCCGGGAGGAAGCAGAGACAGAACACCTGACCCAAGCTGACCAAAGAGGTATTCCATACCACAGCATGTCATGCTCAGGATGTAAAACGGAGGTCAGAGACCACGAAGGGTGGGGTTGCACTGCTTGGTCAGGCTGGGTAGTGAGCTGTTGCATTCTTTCGTTGTATTTGCCTTGTCATAATTATTACTGGTGGTAGCAGTAGTGGTTTTGTATTATACTTTAGTAACTAAACTGTTCTTATCTTAACCTGTGGGAATTGCATTCTTCCAATTCTCCTCCCCATCCCCCCGGGAACAGGGGAAGAAAGAGGGAGGAGTGAGTGAGCAAAACTGTGTGAGGGCCTTAAACCACAACACTGAGTTACAAAATCTATCTCAGTACCCAGTATAGACAGATCTTCCACAAGGTCTACCATTTTGAAGGAAACCCTCATGCATTTTTTGTTAAGAGTAGTATGAAATTACTGCTGTATTGCCACTGCCCTCTTTTGTGTGAGACAAGAACGAGACCTCTGCTTCCTCCACTAGTTTGGGCTGCTAATGAAAAGTACCTTGGTGACTCTTGTCCTCTCTTTCACAGAACCAAGAATGAATAAGCAAAAAATACTTGTCATCAGAGCACAAGAACGGGATTGAGGGGATGCAGATTTACTTCCTGGCTACAAAGACTCAGCCTCTGCCCTTGGATAATTCATTTGGCCTCTTTGTGAAGACGAAAAAAATTGTTCAAGCCAAGCAGTTTGGGAATAAACTATGTTACTCACATGGAACCAGGGACGTATCATAGTGACAGTGGACTATAGAAGTATCTCTGTAGGTAAAAGAACCCAGGCATGACACATGCATTGGAAAAAGTGATTCCTAATTTTCCGTATCAGTAAAACTACTCACTGGAAGTGCCCGATTCCTTAAACCTCTGCTCAATGACCTTTCCAATCTTAGCCAGACTGAACAATTCCCATTATGACAGGAATAGGAAACATTACTGAAAATGCTAAATTTAGCTTGAGGGTAATTATACAGATTTACCTTTGGATGAATGGTGATCTTGATTGTGAATAGGAGGATTGTTGATTAGAGTTTTTAATAAATAAATTAAAAAATTAGAACTCGCTTGTCACTTGCAACTCAAAGTAAGAAAGAACAATAAGCTGTACTGGAGGCTATCCAGGCATGCAATCACAGCACTGGAACAGAAGCAACCCATAGTCTACATCACCAGAATGATAACATAAAAACAGTTGACACAAGAAAAACACTTGAGCAGCAGCAGAATGTACATCCAGGCAATGGGAGAAACTGTAGAAAGAAATTGTTATTGACTTTGATTAGATAACTGAACTCCCTGGCAAAGTGAACAACTCTCAACTGAAAGCAACTAAAGTTATCTAAAGCTTGGGTTTTGCTGTTTTTTAAAATAAGAACAATAAATATTAAAAAATATAAAACCCTACAGCTGCTACACAGCTGTGGCTGCATAGTTTACGTCTCCAGGCATTAGAAGAGCCCTAGGGTCTATTTCTACCTTACTTACCCTTCCTGTAACATGGATAAGTGAAATCTCTTTTCTACTCAACATTTTAAAAAGTTGAATCCCAGCCCCAAAGTTGTATTTTAATGGTCAAAAAATACAGGATCTATAGTAATGGGGTTATTCTTCCCTAATTTATCTGGTACATGGTGTTTAAGTAACAAGAATTTATGCAATTACACGCTGGTCACATTTGTGACAAACCTAGTTTAACCCTCCTTTCTTAAATAAGATATTTGGCAGATAAAACAGAACTTGCGCTCTCCAGCACATACAGCTATTACAAGGAAAGGTGTGTGCGAGCTACAATCACATGGAATTGGTCTGCATTTCCACTCAGTTCAACTCCCACTAAGAACCTTGACAGTGCATTCAGGTGTGCAATATTATCTTCACTGAAGGGTTCCAGACCCATATTACCTGGGGGAGAATACTAGCATCTTACTGTCTCAGGCAATAAGCAGGGACTTGCATTTGATTGGGATGATTATATGTATTTGTAAGGGATGAAATATTCCCCTTGTGATATTTCCCTCCAGAGTGTACCTCCACAACTACTTCTGACCCCATTTTCCAAAAGCCCGGTATACTTTTAGTCTAGGCTCCTGAACAGGAAAGCAATACCAACCTGTAGATACTTAGCCAATTGAAACATGTATCATTGAAGTCTTCTGAAGATCTGTGTTTGTGTGTTACCTGAAAACTCTTTCTAGAAGAGAGTGATCCCGGCTTTCAGAACCAGGGCCATAAGATGCAAAAAGTCTTTGCACATTTCCACTTCAATTTTGGTACTATTTCCTGGTCCACAGCGCATCTCAAGCCCAACAACTATGCAGATCACCTTCAAGTGGTTTATATTGCCATGACCAACAAGCCAACAGTTTTCCTCAGAAGTTGACAAAATACATTAAGTCACTGCTCCAGAGCAGTGAAGCCTGCAGTAACTATATTAGTGCAATTTCCAGACAAGTCTTAATGCAGTTTTTTCTATCACTGCTCATCATCACTTTGTGCACCCTCTTCACTTTTTGAAGCAGATGTCCTATAATCTTCAAACAAAAACATTTCCTCCATCAGACTGATAACTCTTCACAAAAACTAATACTGGTGTGAGCTCCACTGAGCAAACTTGTAGTTACAAAAGCCCCTTCGCAATTTTCAAATGCTTGCCTTCGTTTTACTTTTCTTTGTGCATTCAATAATACATTGGTTTGCCCTTTCAGCTTAAAACATTCTCAATCACTCAAATTTTCTTAATGGCTCTTGCTTGAGCTGACATCAGTTCTCCAAAGCACTGCGGTCTTGAGGGCTCCCATATTTATAGCCATTGTGCCTAATTGCTCAGAATTTAATTAGTTAAACACCTGGCTGCAGAAACCTATTCTAAATTCAATGAGAGTCTGCTGTCAAAGTTTTTATGATAAATTGAAAGCCACATTAATTTCGTACCTTCTGATATTGAGACCCTGATGCAAACCAGTTATGTCCTATATATAAAAAGCACTCCTAACTATAGGTCTCAAAACACAGAGTACCACAGAACATAAAAGACAGGCCAGGGATAACGTGGGTCCTCTGCAGAAGGTATCGGAAGAACTGGCTACCCTGGATTTGGAAAAAGCTGAGGTTCTTGACGACTTCTTTGCCTCAGTCTTCACTGGAAAATGTTCTGACCATACCACCCAAGTCTTGGAAGGCAGATGAAGGGACAGTGAGAATGAAGACCTTGGGCCCAC